>OY744570.1:5328527-5354488 GCA_963556235.1 Cryptophagus acutangulus
ACAACGGATTTTAATTTGGTTTTTTAAGGTCTGAAGCGTAATTTTTTTTTATAGGTCATACTGGTATAAAGTTTGAGATTGTTTTAAACATTTGTTTTACATGATGGTATATAAAGCAGTGCAAGTTCAACCATTCCCCGCTTTTGTGTAATAAATTTTTTTTAGGGTTTTTTATTAAATGTCCCACATTGAAGAGGTGATTTTTTTTAACAAAAATGTCATTTTAACGGTATAAGTAGCCAAAGATTTGTTAGTATAAAAGATAAGTACAAACAATTGGGCACAATTAATCTCTAAACGGTTCTTGACAATTTGATGTGCAACTTGCTTAAATCTATAGGCAAAGAGTCAACAATAAAAATTAATTTAAACATTTTTATAAAGCTCAACATTTAGCAGCTACAAGTTTTCAATTTGTATCCTTAATTAATTATTTTTATAAATTTTAATAAAAAAATCTAAAAGTTTGATCTCTTACTTCAAGACGTTTTTGAAATATTTTTGATTTAGTTTTTAATTAAAACATTGAAGAGGTGATGATTTTAAACAGTAAATGCATTTTAACCGTTTTAGTGGAAAAGAGTTGTTAGTTTTAAAGGTAAGTACATGCAATTGACTATCTTTGAACAATTCTTGCCAACTTAATGTTCAACTCGCTAAAATTTATAGGGAAAGAGTCCATAACATTTTTTTAAAATTATTATTTAAACACAACTTTAAACGATTACAAAAAAAATTCTTTGCGTTTAATACATGTTTTTTTTTTCCAATTTTGGTTTTTCAAACGTGATTTCGTTATAAAAAGACAACTTGCAAGTGATATATGTCTTCTTGAATTCAAAAAGACTCTCTTGCAAGTGGTCTTTTTATAACGAAATCACATATAAAAGATAAAAACTGCAAAAAAACATGTAATATACGCAAAAAAAAATTTAATTGTTCAAAGTTGTGCTTAAATAACAATTTAAAAAAAGTTTTGTGGACTTTTTCCCTATAAATTTTTGTTCTGTACATTTGTTTTCGTTTTGTTTTAATTGTTTTATTGTAAAAAGACAGAGAGAGATAGATTTTTTGCTGTAACATTCTTAGTGAATGAGAGAAGCGGCGAATTTTGTGTTTTTGCACTGTTTTTGGCGTTCGAGCGTTCACGATCGTGGCCAGCGGAGCCGCTCTCCCGCTTCGACCGTTAACGTTCAGCAGTTCGCTTTTGCTATTCGAATACGCGCCGTATTACTCGCAACTCTTTTCGCCTTTTATGCATTTCGCTGTATTTTTCCCTTTTTGCTCATTCGCTTTTCCTTTGTTTTTCGCTTCGCTTTTCCTTCCCTTTCGCTTTTTCCTTCCTGCTCGCATTCGTTTCCTAGCTTCGCTTTTTTATCTTTCGTACCACCAGGACGAGGATCATAATCAACTTCTCAACAACAGCCACCGAACCACAAGGTAAGTGCATTTTCACTGTTCGCCGTTTTCCTCTTTTTTGCTTAATTTAATTTGGTGCGAAACCGATTGAACTTCGCATTAACATTTTGGTCCTTCGAGCCGGATTTTCCGGTACTGGCAGTTCTATCGTTTTCGTACCATTTTTCTCTCTCTCTCTCTGTCGATTTTTAATTGAATTAAAATTGTTTCGCTTTGACTTTATCAAAAGTCCATTTTGTTTCGGTTGTTTTACGCATTTATTCTGGTGCCGGTTTTTTGCGTCGCTTTACAGCAGTTTTTTGTCGCTCGCACTGTGTGTCGGTATCTGACCTTGATCTATTTCGTCGATTTTTGCCTAGATTTTATTTCTGTCTCTTTCGATTTTTTAACTGTCTCTCTCGTTGAGTTAAAATTCGCTTTCGTTTTTAATTCTCGCAATTTCTGTCTCTTTTTTAAAAATTTGCTTTCGTTTCATTCGCTTTCATTTTAATTTTCGTTTTTTCTCTGTCGCTTTTCGAAAACTCGCTTTCGTTTTTTTACGCATTCGTTTTGATTTTTTGCTTTTCTGTGTCGCTTTTCGAAAACTCGCTTTCGTTTTTTACGCTTTCGTTCCTAAACTTTCAATTTATTTTTTCGTGTCGACTTGTTGATTACTATGGCCGCCGCCGCTGCTAAATTGAAACAAACAATTGCGCTTCGTGAAGATGTCATCTCGCGTTTATCGGAGCTAAGACGCACTGCGGAACAAGCCCACAGCGAGGAAGAATCGTATGAATTCTTGTACCTTGAGTTTAAAACCAGATATGTTCACATCGACGGTATGTTTGACGAGTTTACTTAACTCCAGGGTACTATTTTGACTGCGATGGCTACCATCGAGGGCGCCGATTTGAAGGAACAAATGAAAGTTCGGGAATTGTTTTATGATTCGTACTATCAAATTAAGGCCGTGTATAGTGATTTATTTGACGGGATTTCGGCCCAAGTGACTACGCCAGACGGTACGTTGGCTAAGAGTCAGGTGAGGCTGCCGCGCTTAGAGTTACCTAAGTTTTAATGGGGATCTCCGTAAATGGAAACCTTTTGTCGATATGTATACCGCTACTATTCATGAAAACGCCGCGCTGTCAAATGTCGAAAAACTCAACTTCCTAACTTCATGCCTCGAAGATGCTCCATTGTCGTTGTTGGAATGCATTCCCAAATCGCACGATAATTATCCGATCGCGTTTGATACCTTGTTGAAAAGATTTGACAATAAACGTTTATTAGCTTCGTCACATTGGAAAGCCATAGATAGCGCACCAACTCTTTCGAATTGCCAGCCTTCCGCTCAGTCGCTTCGTGCGCTTATAAATATTTTTTTGTAGAACTTAGCAGCTCTGAAAAATCTCGGTTTTGCTTGCGATCAATGGGACTTTATCATGTTCCAAATGTTGATGAAACGGCTTGACACAGAAAGTATGACACGTTTCGAACTCACAATTGGTTCTACTGTTAGTTCTTCGGAAATGCCGACGTTTGCGTCGCTCATGGCCTTCGTCTCACAACAATGCAGCGCACTTGAGAATTTGAATGATGCCGCTACACCTTCGATTCGCAAACCTTCTAATGTAGTTCGCAACGTTTCTTCTTCGGTTTCTCGTTCCGTTTTGCCTAAACGCGGTTCTTCGTTTTTCGTGAAAACTAACAATTCTTGTTCGCTTTGTAACTCCGATCATTTAGTCTACAAATGCAATACATTCCTTGCTAAAACTCCGCAAGATCGCTATAGTGTGGCCAAACAGCAGAAGTGGTGTTTGAATTGTTTAGGGTCAAAACATCAATCAAAAGACTGTAAGTCTACGTCTGGATGTCGGATATGTTCGCAACGACATCACACGTTGTTGCATTTCCAGACCGATCGACCTGATATTTCGGTTCCTTCCACTAGTTCCGCGCCGTCTTCGGACCATCCTTCGAATTCTCATCAGGTTACTTCGTTTACTACGATGATTCCTGCCAAGTCTACGGTCTTGTTGTCGACCGCTGTTGTTGAAATACGGAATTCCAAGGGTGTCTTTGAGCCTGTGCGTGTACTGTTGGATAATGCTAGTCAGGCAAATTTCATTTCCGAAAGTTGCGTTTCTCGTTTAGGTCTATCAAAATATTCGCTATCGTTTTGCATCAGTGGATTAGATCAAATGAGTTCCAAATCTTCGTCTGGCATAACTTGTACTTATCGCTCTCGGTATGCGCCGCGCCGGGAATGTTGTCTAGAGGCCGTTGTTATTCCCAAGATTTGTGGGGATATGCCGAATATGTCGTTTTCTCCGCCGCCGTGGCCGCATCTGTCAAATATTAACCTAGCTGATCCTGAGTATTACGTTTCACGAACCATCGACATGTTGATGGGGGTTGAACTTTTCGCGCATATTATGACAGACGGCCGATTGAAAGGTAAAACAGAGGAACCAATTGCCTGGAACACGACCCTCGGATGGATTCTCATGGGAAAAATTAATCTCCACTCCAACTCTGCTTCGCCATCTATAAATACCTTTTGTTCCTTAGTATCGGAACCTTCGCTTGATTTGGTTGTCAAGAAATTTTGGGAGATAGAAGAGATCGCGCTGCCATCACCCGCTTGTCCAGACGAAGTTCGCGCTGAGACAATTTTCGCCAACAATTACTTTCGTCAAGCGTCCGGACGTTATGTCGTGCCATTACCATTTAAGGCAGAACCTCCTGCCTTTTTAGATTCAAAAATTATTGCCCAGCGTCGGTTAATTGCGCTGGAAAAACGGTTAAATAGGGAACCTTCGATTAAACAGCAATATCACGATTTCATGGAAGACTATCGTGACTCTGGACATATGCATTTGCTTGTCGAATCGAATGACACTCCTTTTTCGTATTACATTCCGCATCACTGTGTGATAAAAACGGGCATTATTGAATCTAAATTGCGTGTGGTCTTTGATGCTTCGGCAAAAACTTCGGAACAATTCTCGCTAAATGATTCGCTTTTGGTAGGTCTCAAACTTCAACCAGACATTGCAACGTTGCTTTGTCGTTTTCGTTTTTTCCCTGTTGTTTTTACCGCTGATGTCCGTCAAATGTATCGGCAAATTTTGGTCTCAGAACAGCATCGAATGTATCAGAGGATTTTATGGAGATTTTCCTCAACAGAACCAATTCAAACATATCAGCTGAATACAGTTACGTATGGCGTTTTATCCGCTCCGTTTTTAGCCCTTCGAACAATAATACAACTGGCGATGGATGGAAAAGATTGTTTTCCTTTAGCGTCCTCAGTGCTATTATCAGACGTATACCTGGATGACATTGTAACTGGCTGCAATTCTATCGAAGAAGCTTTAACGCTGCGCCATCAGCTGACTCAACTCTTGCAAACTGGTGGATTTGAGCTTCGCAAGTGGTCTAGTAATCACCCTGTTGTTTTGAATAATCTTGACAAAACTCATTGTCAAATTGACCCGCTTTCGTTTGATTCCGACGAACAACAAATAGTTAAAATTTTAGGTTTGCAGTGGAATTCAAATCTGGATTGTTTCACATACAAAGTGCAGCCTTTAGATCGCCCCTGTACCAAACGAACTCTTTTGTCAGAACTCGCTCGTATTTTCGATCCTATTGGATTTTTCGCTCCTCTCACGTTCTGTGCAAAGGTTCTAATACAGCGCTTGTGGGCTTTGAATTTAAGTTGGGATGAACAACCTCTTTCTGAGATTGTTGATCAATGGTCAAATTATAAATCGCAATTACCTCTATTAACCAATCTCAAAATACCGCGCCTTTGTTTTGCTTCGATTTTTACGTCTTGCGTTCTGCATGGTTTTTGCGACGCGTCTGAGTCGGGATACGCCGCGGTAGTTTACGTTAAATTTACTGATGCGGTTGGCCAAGTTAATGTTCATTTACTTTGTGCCAGATCTAAGGTTGCGCCGCTTAAGCGAATCTCCGTTCCTCGCCTTGAACTATGTGCAGCACTGTTGCTCGCCAAATTATTGGATTTTACCGTCAAAACTTACGAAAATTTGATCACCTTTGACCATTGCTTTGGTTGGTCGGACTCGACAGTAACACTCGCTTGAATCAACTCTTCTCCTCATCGTTGGAAAACTTTTGTGGCAAATCGTGTCACGCAGATCCAACAACTCGCACCTTCGGTTATTTGGCTCCATGTTCGTTCGGAAGACAACCCTGCAGATTGTGCATCTCGCGGTTTATCGCCTTCCGATTTAGTCTCGTTTTCGCTTTGGTGGGCGGGGCCCAAATTTCTGCAGAGTCTCGATTCCGAACTCGTCGCTTCATACAAACAAGGGGTCTTGCCTGAGGATTCTCTCGAGGAGAAGAAAACGACGATGTTGACAGTCGTAGTCGCGAAAGATGAGTCGATTCCGTGGGACGACTTATTGAATCGTTTTTCTTCGTTGCGAAAGATTCAGGGTATGGTTGCCTATTGCCGTCGGTTTATAACAAACTGCAAATCAAAGATTCGTAATTCTGCTCCGCTGTCAGACCAAGAACTCGACCATTCCCTCAGAATCCTCGTAAGGCATGTACAACAAGATGTCTTTCGTGATCAAATCGCTTCGTTACATGTTGGTCCTAGAAATAATCCGTTCCGGAAATTATCTGCGTTTTTGGACGCAGCCGATGTTATATTAATTGTTATATTAATTGTTATATTTATTGTTATATTATATTAATTATATCAATTGTTAATCGCTACAAGAGAAAATTGGCGGTGCATAAGTTGTTTGCACTGCACCCGCGGACTACGGTCCCAACCAACTGTTCAAAAATAGTCAATTGCATGCACTTACCTTTAAAACTAACAACTCTTTGCCACTAAAACGGTTAAAATGCATTTACTGTTTAAAATCATTAATGTTAGAGTTTTAACTAAAAAAATTTCAAAAACGTCTCGATGCAAGAGATCAAACTTTTAGATTTTTTTATTAAAATCCATAAAAATAATGAATTAAGGATACAAATTGAAAATTTCTAGCTTTTAAATGTTGTGCTTCATAAAAATGTTTAAATTAATTTTTATTGTTGACTCTTTGCCTATAGATTTAAGCAAAGTTTGTCGTTTATCGTTTATTTGACGGATAGTTTATCCATCAAAGTTTGTAGTTTATCCATTTATTTTAAATTTATGTGAACTATTAGGTATTGCATTAAATCAAAATTTCTTTCAATTCAATAATGAATTTTATAAACAACTATCTGGTTTAAGTATGGGTTCAAATCTTTCACCGTTTTTAGCTGATGTATTTATAGATAATTTTTGAATCTGAAGTTTTTAAATCAAAATTTTTCAACAATAAAATTATTTTTTGGTATCGTTATGTAGATGACATTTTGCTTTGGCACTGCTGTTGAATTGAACAATTTATTACATTATATTAATAATATACATATAAATATTCAATTCACTTTAGATATTGAGAATAACAATTCAATTGTATATTTAGATACTATCAGTTCCAAAACAAAAAATAGCAGTTTCAACCTTGAAATCTATAGAAAACCTACCACAACCGATAATATTATACCTTTTGATTCAAACCATCCTTTATGGCAAAAATATTCAGCTTTTCATTCTTTTTTCAATAGACTTTTTCGGATTCCTTTAAATAATACACAATTCAAAAAAGAATTAAACATAATTAAACAAATTGCTATTAATAATAATTATCCTATAAATATTATTAATAAATTATATCATCAATATTATATTAAATTCAATTTAACTTTTGATTTAACTATTAATTCTGAGAACAAAATTTATAGATCATTATTATATTTCGGTAATCTCTCTTTAAACATTTCAAAATTTTTCAAAAAACACAATATTCAAATATCTTTTAATACAAATAATAATTTGAGTACAATTTTACTAAATTCTAAAGATAAAACTGACATTTTGGATAAATCTGGTGTTTATAAATTAGTTTGTAATGATTGTAGTTCTTTTTATATTGGACAAACAGGCAGAAAATTTATTAATAGATTTGATGAACATACCAAACTAATTTAAAAATTTCAAAATTCCGATATTACGAATACACAATCTTCTTTTGCCAATCATATTTTAGAACAAAAACATTCTTTCGATCCAAAAACTAATTTCGCTATACTACATATTTGTAATAAATTATCAAATTAAACCTTTTAGAAATATATGAAATTTATAAAAATAAAAACTCTTCTCTTTGCCTTAATGAACAACTTAATTTTTTATCAACTCTTATTTATGATCATGATTCAATAAAGATAGGTTGGCTGCAAACCCGAGTCTACGCAGGCGGGATTTTAATGCCATTTGAAATTCGGCTCCCACAATACGAATTTAACCGAGCACCTACCGAACAATTACCCACGAATTCTAAGATGTTTGAATGTAAACACGTGTCGCTGTGTCGGGTTGTTTACTTTCGAGTGTGAAATCTACCAGTCAAATTTCAAATAGTAAGTGAATGTTTTATTCTTTTATTTGTTTAATAGTTTGCAAGCCTCAAGCCATTTTTTAATTAGCTGCTTCTTCTTGGGAAATAGATGATAACGAATATTACGTCCCTTGGTTTTCTTATTGTTGTTTTTACAAAGTCTCACTGCACAACTAAGCATTATCACTTATTTTCACCGTGAATATACCAATGTAAATACAAGTATAACCTCAAATTTTTTTCAATTGTCATGTAAAATCTTAAGCAGCGTCTGCATTCATAACGTTATTTAAAGCAAGTTTATTTAAAACCCAATGTAAATAAAAAAAAACTCGCTCTAAAGTTGTTTTAACTGACTAATGAAACAATTTAAAAATTATTTACATTTATCAACATCATTATTGTGATTAAGTTTAATTATTTTGCTTCAAGTAAATCGCTAAATGTAAATACCGCCTAAGCTGTAAATGTTAAATCCTAAACGCAAATCGGGAAAGATTGTGCATGTTCGATATCTGGGAGCATTGCGCATAAATGACGAATTTGGGCCCTCGATCAAGCCAACCTATCTTTATTGAATCATGTTTATGATAGTATTTTATAATAGAGTTTTGTTTTATGTAACGTCATTTAATATCTGTCAAATTTTTTAATTTTTTAATTTTCTTTCTCCACAAAATAATTCATAATACTCAATGGTAATTAATAATATTATAACCAGTCACGTTATCTAATAATATCTCTTAACAGTCTGATGATGGTTTTTAACCGAAACATGTAACGCTAATCAATAAATGCTATATTGGAGAAGACTTTGCGTTTTTATTCAAAATTTTATAATTTATGATTTAAGCAAGTTGCACATCAAATTGTCAAGAACCGTTTAAAGATAAATTGTGGCCAATTGTTTGTACTTATCTTTTATACTAACAAATCTTTGGCTACTTATACAATTAAAATGACAATTTTGTTAAAAAAAATCACCTCTTCAATATGGGACTTTTAATTAAAAAAAATTCAAAGCCGTCTCGAGGTAAGACCTGAAACTTTTGGATTTTTTCATTAAAAGCCCTAAAAAAAATGATTACGCAAACGGGGAATGGGTGAACTTAGATCAATTTTGTACTGCTTTATATACCATCATGTAAAACAATTTTAAACTTTATACCAGTATGACCTGTAAAGAAAGAATGACGCTTTTAGATTTAAAAAAACAAATTCAAATCCGTTGTAGTTTTTAAAAGTCATTAACTTTCAAAATCAGCACAAATTTTAGAAGGTTTGTCGTGTTTTTATGAAAATATTCTGTTGGATGTTTTTGCTGTGAGGGTGGTTGGGAGGACTGTTTTTGACCGGTGTGACTGTTTGCGCAAGAGACCGTGATTTGGTTTTAACATCAGAAGTGATATTCTTACTCAGTGTCGCCTATTTTAATTGCTTTTTGTTTTGTTTCTTTGTTCGAAATGGACTCGATACGCTCGATAAGTTATGGTGATGAAACGGATGTTTCGGACAATGCCGGTGAAGAAAGTATGCCTTCAAATGTACTTCGCAGAAGTGTACAACAACCTGTTTCGGAATGTCATTTCATGTCATTTGCTGATGCATTATAACAAGTTACGGGAATTTTTCTGAGCCGTCTGGAACAGATCAGTTTTTTGAGCACTCTGTCTTGGGACTACATTTTAAGCTGTGTTGTAACGGGTCTAGAAAATCGAAGTGCTCGAGAGTTGGTTCAAGTTAGGCAAACAGAGAATCAGCAAAGCCTATTACAACTTCTGGGACAATACGAAGCCGAGGAATCCTTGGGGGCAAGACATCGCGACGGCAGCTATCGTGCAAATAAGAGGCCGAACTCCGACTCAACTTATGGAGAAGCAAAATCTGGGCGATGGCACAAATATTCTCACGAAGCGTCGCCAATCAACTCCGGTAGTAATAGGCCCAATACTAAATGCAGTACTTTTTCTGGGAATTGTTTCAGATGTGGTAAGGTTGGCCACAGGGCAAATAATTGCTATAGAAATAAGCAGTCTGCTGGAGAAGGTCAAGATAACGCTGCGGCCCCCACTTTCAAACCAAAGGAATGCGCTTATTGCAAAAAGTTAGGTCATGTCGAGGATGAATGTTACAGTAAGAAGAATGGCAGGCCCAAAGTTGTTCAGTGCATTCGGCCCGAACGCTCGATTCACAAAAGGCCAATCGCAACCATTTTACTAGAAGGCATAGTAGCATCTGCCTTATCCTATTTGATTGATACTGGGGCTGAGGTATCCTTGATTAGAGAGAGTACTGCTAGGCGATTGAACGCGTTTATATTACCCGATGAAACCATATTGCGCGCAGTGGGTGCAACTGTTTGCTGCAAATGCCGTTGCTTACTTTTCGTCGTCTTACCATATATTATTTTGGAAAATGCATTTCTAATAATCTCTGATGAGGCTTGGCCTGGCAAGACAGGCGCGCTTATTGGCCTCCATGTTGTAAGACGTCCTGGAGTGGAATTGAGAAAGTCGGAGAGTTGTGTTGATCTATGCTATTTAAATGCGTACGTTCCTACTGTTGCTGCTGTAAATTTACACAAGGACATTTTGATTGAAATGTCATGAAATGTCAAATTGGCTCCAGTTATTACAAGTGGCGAACTGATTGTTATTAACTAATCGACTCTACACCGGTGGCTCATCGGCCGCGTCATTTAGCATACGTTGAACGAGTTCGAGTAAAAGCACTTGTTGATCAGATGAACCAAAATGGTACAGTACGAGAAAGCCATTCCGAATATGTTAGCCCAATTGTACTCGTTACGAAGAAAGACGGTTCACTACGATTGTGCGTTGACTATCGTGACTTAAATAAATGAGTGACCAAAGACCGCTATCCGCTACCGAGAATACAGGACTAAATAGACACCCTGTACAAATATTGCTACTTCTGTTCGCTACTTCCGTTCGCTGTTCGATTTGGTGGTGGATAATTTGTAGCAAGATTTTAAATAGTTTTATTATTTTGTGTAAACGATGTATAAATCTATAAATTCTATGAAAGTAAAAAATAGTAAAACTTAATTTGATATTGGCCGTCCTCTAAATCAATCGATTTAGTACATAAATTCATTTCTTGTACAAGCTATCATTCAAACAACATATTCAATAAATAGTATACTTTAACACATTTTTTAAACTTTTATTACAAGAGAAAATCTAACAAAATTCATGGTCCTTCGAGCCGGATGCTTTAATATTTTAGAAATTGTGAAATGGCACAAGAAATAGCAAAGCAATTGATATCGCGCAGAGGAATACTAATTGGTCAACTTACTCGATTTGTTAACTTTATAACCGATTTATCAGATGTAAGGGTTAAGTGTAAGAACAGCCATTGGCTAAACTTCGCCCTTTGATTGTATTATATATTGTATACATTATATATTTACTTTCAATAAAGTCGATGGAATTTTTGTAACATAATATTAATAATATTATTATTATTATGTTACAAAAATTCCACAGCTAGAATCTAGATTAAATAAATTAGATAAAATCTGGGAAGAATTTGATAATACCCAGTCGCAATTAAAGTATGTCGATGCATCTAAAAACAATGCACAAGAGCGAATTGATTTTGAAAAAACATTTTATGAAGCTGTCGCGAAAGGAAAGAAAATCTTATCAGAATTATTACTATCGAGGAGGGTACCATCCGCTTCGACATCTTCAGCGCGTTCCAGTCCAGGCACTAGCTCTAGCACAAGCACCGCGGTCAATAATAATGATAATGCTAAGTTACCAATTATTCAATTAGCGCGCTTTAATGGACAATACTCTGAATTTATTCCATTTTACGACACTTTTAATTCTTTGATTTATGCAAACGCAACACTTAACAATGTTCAAAAATTTCATTATCTAAAATTATGTTTAATTGGCGAAGCTGCCAAAACAATTGAAAACATATCTATATTTGAAATAATCTATAAAAGTGCATGGAAATTGATCAACGATCGTTATAAAAATGAACGAGTAATAATAAATAGTTATGTTAGATCGCTGTTTGATCAACCATCCATAGGCAAAGAATCTTCTACGGCCTTAAGATGTGTTCTCGATAATACCTTGAAAAATATCAGATCATTAAACAATCTGAAAACAAATGATAAAATTTTAGATACCTTACTAATTTACTTATTCACATCAAAACTAGATTTAAATTCAAATCGTAATTGGGAATCTTCAATTAAGAAAAACACATTGCCCGAATTTGAGAAATCAACTGAATTCATAGCAAATCGCTGTCAAATACTTGAAACTCTACAAGCGAATCATAATACTCCGAATCAAAATAGACCTAATAGAAACGATAAGAAATTGATTTCCAACGTATCTACGCACAGCACAACTAAATTGTGCATATTGCAAGAGTAATCACTTTATATATAATTGCGAGCAATTTAAAGCTTTGTGCCCACAGAATAGGTATAATGAGATCAAAAAGCGTCCATTATGTATCAACTGTTTAAGAAAAAACCTTAACGTTTCTCAATATGACTCATCAAGTATCTGCAGAGTCTGCAGCAAATTGCATCATACCTTATTGCATTTTAATAACTATCATCAGAGACCCAATCAAAATAATAGTCCCGAAAATAATGCCGCGCCATTAATGGATGAGGCAGTACCATCAACAAGTCATACTTCCATTGTCAACCATGCAAGACAATTAAACACGCAGCCTACAGTGTGACAATCGACTGTTTTAGTTCAAATTTTTAATAAAACAAATATGCCAATTCAATGTCGTGCCTTATTGGATTCAGGCTCACAGAGTACCTTTATGATCAAATCTCTATACTTAACAAATTAAACATGCCAAAGTTTAATCTAAACATACCTATTATAGGAATTAATCAACCATCTTCAAACATTTCAATAGGCGTAAAAGCAAAAATTAAATCATTAAATAACGATTTAAGCAATAATCTCACATTTCTAATTCTTGAAAAAATAACGGAAAATATTCCATTGCATACATTTAATGCATCACATTTAAAAATTCCTGATACGATTACATTAGCTGATCCATCATTTAATGAAGCTCAAGAAACAGATTTGTTATTGGGAGCTGACATTTTCTATAATTTACTTTGTATCGGGAGAATAGATTTGGGACATTACCAACCAATTTTACAAAAAAATAAATTTAGATGGATCATCGGTGGTCCATTAAACTTTTATAGCATTCAAAATAGGCTATCCACATGTTTGTTATCAATTTCATCATGTGATATTTAAAACCAGTTATAAAAATTTTGGACTATTAAAGAACTGCCACAAGCGCGTACATATAGCAAGGAAGAATTAAATTGCAAAAATGTATTTGTGGCAACATTTAAGAGCAATGAAAACAATAAATATTCCGTAAGTTTACCAGCACGCGAAAATTTTATTAGCATCGACAATAATATGAAATCAGCAATTCAGCAGTTTCTACATTTAGAAAAAAGATTAGATCAAAATTTAGATCAAAAGTTGCAATACATGGAATTTTTAAGCGAATATAAGAAATTAGGTCACATGACAAAAATTCCTCTTTCTGAAATAGCCAACCTTTTATTCCAAAATTTCAGCAAGATTTATTTCAAATCATTTTAAGATTTAGAATATACAATTTTGCACTAACCGGCCGATATCGAAAAGATGTATCGACAAATAGAAATACACCCTATACATCGCGATGCAAAGAATTGTGTACCGACATAATAGTAATGATGAACTATGTCACTATCGGCTCCATACCGTTACGTACAGTAGTGCTGCGGCGTCATTTTGGCTATTAGATCTCTAAATCAGGCCGCAACTGACAAAAAATCAGAATTTCCTATGGCATGTAATACCATTTTACTAATACCTTTTACGTTGACGACCTGATTGCTGGGTCTGATACAATTGAAAATGCTAAACAATTAAAGTAAGATATTAGTAACGTACTGACTGGGTCCGATTTTAATTTGCGTAAGTGGCGCTTAAACGAATCAAATATTCTAAACAATAACTCTTCGGTTTAAGATAACAATTAATACTTAGCAAAAGATGATACTGTTAAAACTCTAAGTATCATGTGGAACTCTAGGTGTCTTGATGGCACATTTAGCTATGATATGAATTTCAAGTCTTCTCGAAATGTCAATAAACGCACTATTTTATCGTTAATTGCTCAGATATTTGATCCAATGAAATAAATAAGTCCTATTGTAATCATCGCAAAAGTCATTCTACAACAATTGTGGCGTTACCAACTTAATTGGGATGAGTCTGTACCACAAAATGTTTATACTTCTTGGCTAAACTTCTGCAAGCAAATTAGCCAAATTAAGAGTATTAAAATTCCTCGTCATGTATTATTGCCAAATTATTTGAAACTAGAACTTCACGGATTTTGTGACTTCTCGGAGTCTGCTTACGGAGCGTGTCTTTATTTAAAATCTAGTATTCAAAATGGTGAGAGTAAAGTCATGTTGTTATGTTTAAAATCGCGCGTAACTCCTCTCAAAGTAATTACACTTGCAAAATTAGAGCTTTGCTCAGCCGTACTTCTCGCGCAACTTGCCGATGAAGCAACAAAAGCATTAAACATACCCATTGATAAGTTTTTTATTGGAGCGATGCTAGTATTACCTTATCGTGGATAGCCGGAGAACCACTCAAGTGGAAAACTTTTGTGGCCAATAGGGTAACCGAGATACAGCAACTAACAAAAATTGAAAATTGGCGGCATGTCAAATCACTAGACAACCCCGCTGATTTGATATCGCGTGGTGTGGATTCTGTCAAATTATTAACTGCCGAATTATGGTGGCATGGACCAAATAGGTGGTCTGTGAATACCGTTTACATTACTCCACAATCTTTACAGCCTAGTATTCATGAAATCCCCGAAGCCAGAAAAGCACTGATAGCTGTTTCTTGCTACAACACCAATGAATTGTTAGCTAAATATTCAAGCCTTAACAAATTAGTAAATGTAACAGCATACTTATCAATATTTATACATAACACTAGATATAAAAATAACAAAGGGTTAGTCAATCTTAAAATTTGCGAATTGAATTCAGCTCAAGCCTTGCTTGTCCAATTACTGCAAAAAGAAATATTATTAGTAGAAATTATGAATTTGAAAAATTTTCATAGATTAAAAACGCTAAAGTATTATTAAATTAAATTTACAACGCTTTTGGATGACCAGATCATTGTAAAATTGAAAAACAAAAATTTGCAATATCTCTTTGTTAAGCTTTTCGTGCAAAATTGCAAAAGTACTAAAAATGTTAAGTGGCTTATTACAAATCTTTTATTTAATTTGCAAAACTTGTATCCAAATTTCAAAAAATTTAGAATATTTCGGTTTTTTTGGATGACTGGCTTACTGACACTATATACCAAATTTTTTTTATTGTCTATCACTTTTCAAAATTAATGTATAAGCATCTGGACCACCCTGTATATTGTTGAATTACATAAATTTGTTTTCATTTGTTTTCGTATGAAAAGGCAACATCAGCTTTTTGACCTGGAGTAAGATGTGTTAAAACATAAATATGTCGGTTCAATGCATTTTTCTGCTTCGGATTATACATCACCACAGTCCTGATGACTACGTCGGATGCTTTAAATCAGAATTATGAAATTGATGATTCTTCAAAGATGTTTGTAGTCATTAAGTCAATTAATGTCAGAACTTACAACCGCGAAATACTCAAATCCGTTCAAGAGAGAAGAAACGAGTTATCTCTAGAACTACTGGAAACAAGAATAGATCAAATAATGAATGTCAGTAATGAAGGTATTCAATTTGCCGAAAAAACCAAAGCCATGCCTAAAGCCTTTAAGAAGCGGAGATATTTGAAAAGCGAAGATAATATAGAAAAACTTCAAGCTGAAGTAGCCAAATTGAAGAAAACAGTACGAATCCAAAAATCAAAAATACTGTTGAAGAAACGAAATGCACAATTGAATTCCCAAAATTCTTTAAAATACCAATTGTCACAACATAAGTTTTCTTCCGAATTATTTTTACCGATTTAAGACCGACCCCGAGTGGGCTGGTGAACAAAAAACCTATTGTTCTGCTCTATACTATAGTCTCAGTATGTCCTATTTCAAGAAATTGAGAAAAGTTGGTGTACATTTACGTGCTTCTTCTACAGTTCACAAATGGCTGGGCAAACAATATATCCACCGGGCTTTAATCCTTTTTTTTAAAAACACCTTACAGAGACCTCAAAAAATATGACTCCCGAGCAAAAACTTTGCTGTATTTCTTTTGACAAAATGGGTTTAAGACAATAACTTTCTTACAGCCGCGATCTAGGTATGATAGAAGGATTCAAAGACTTGGGACATTTAGGCAGATCTGAGAAACTTGCGAAAAAAGCTCTACTTTTTATGACGACAGGAATTATTGACTCCTATAAATTTGCAATGGCATATTACCTTTCCGAAAAAGGTGTAGTAGGAGAAACTTTGACCAAAGTAATTTCTTATGTACTTAGCGAACTAATTGATGCTGGGTTTGAACCAGTCATTATGGTTTGTGACCAAGGTAAATCGAATACTAAGGCTCTCGATCAACTAGGTATTACCGCTGATAAGCCTTTTTTTATTTCTAATCAAAAATTGGGGTAATTTACGATGTGCCTCACATAATCAAAAATTTAAAAAATAATCTATTAGATGGCGATTACATCCACAATAATGAAAAAATTTCATTTCAAAACATTAAAAAAGTTTATGAACTTGATAAACAAAATTAATAAAAAGCAGAGCTCTCCCTAAACTAACAGACACACATGTAGATGTTAAAATGCATCCCTTTCTGAAAATGCGCGTTAAATTTGCTGTTCAAGTTTTTAGCAATTCGGTATATTCCGAGTTAGATTTATGCATCAAATCTAAAGAAATTGTGAGCCCAACAATCCAAAAAACAGCTGAATTTGTCAAACTAGTTAACAACACTTTTGATGGATTAAATAGCAGTGAATTTTGTGAACCCAAAGGTTACAAATAGGCTATTTCTAAAGAAAATTATTCATATTTCAAAAAAGGTCACAACTCCAGATTGTTTTTCATAAATGCAACAAACAATTACTGGAATTTTGTAGTTTTATGCCGACCTAACAGAAAATTTTGAAAACGTGAGATGTTTTCAAACCAGAATATTACAGCAAGATGTCTGCGGAAATGATTTTTCAAGCATGAGGCAAAAAGGAGGAAACGACAACAATCCAAGTGCAAAAAAATTTCGAATGTTGTTCAGATCAAAAGCTTCAAACTTTTTAATCAAAAGTGGAAGATCAAATACAGAAGCAGACAACAGCACATTTCTTAATTTAATCAACGAACAAAACATTCAAAATGATGCTAATAAACTCAGTGACAATGACACAACGAATATTGAATCCCAGTTGATGGAAACAAATGATTTTTCGGATTCGGAAAAATTGGCAGATTTGAATGTCAATAAAAGTGAAATGAACACTCTTACTGTGGCGAAAGGAGCAGTAGAATATTTCACTGGTTACCTGGTTGGGGCATTATGCAAGAAAAAATATTGCGAGCACAGCCAAAATCTAATATGAGCATGTTCACCAGATGATTTTGCAACCAATAGCAATATTCTAATAAAGAATAAGCAATATGTTGAAATGGCTAAAGGGAAAGGTCTGAAATTACCCTCACAGAATTTTTGCCGAACTGTAAATGTGGCTTTAGAAATATTTGAAATTGTGTACCAGCAGCATTGGCTGAATAGTGAAGTTGGTGACTATTGTTACAAAGCTATTGAATAAGCATTGGAAAAAAATCAATTGTTTAGTAATTTTTAGTCCAATCCAGAGAATTTATGTTCAAGAAAATGATTATGTTCAAGAACTAAATTATATTTTCAATGTAAAAATCAAGTTACTACCATTAAACAAAGTGCAAGGGAATCCTTAACAGATAAAAAAAAATAAAGACTCGACTTCTACCGTATTCCTAAATATAGACTGAGAAATGTAAAGCATTAAATACAGCAACATTGTTAAATGCGGCAACTCGAAGTCATGGTGCAATGCTGGTTGCAGACAACTCCAAGACATCCGAAGAAACAACGCTATCTAGTTTTGGTAGATTATTTTTGCTAAATAGATACATAATTTTGGGTTCTGGTCCGCAGTATTGCGGACAAAAACCACTTCTACTAGTTATTAGTTAGTCAGTAATACTTGGAGCAGAGGTCTACCCAAACTTTGCTCCAAAAGTTTGGGTAGACTTTTATATAAGGCAGAAATTCATATGGTTATACATTATATTTGACATAATTTTTTATTTATTCATTTCTTAAATATAACACCAACGGAATAAGGTTTTGCTATAGGTGAGATGAAACTGGTCTGATCACACAATAATTGTTTAAATATATAAACATATAAAAACAGTCACAAATTACAGCCATATATTGATAATTGGTACATCGCTAATATAATACATAATCGTATATACTTATAATAATAAGGGTTGGGGTCCTTAACATCTCCCTCCTAATTTGAAAATTTGTACCTGGGATTGCTACAATTTTTACATGCAGTTTTTGAAGTGGTTTCTTCATTTTCCTCAACGTCACACACTTGAGGAATTACAATCGACTTAAATTTTTTTATAATAAAATTATATCCATAAAAGTAACCAACTACAATTATGATTGATACTATAGCTAATATGTCATTCTGAGAAATATGGAAAAAAAATTGCTTATTATCTAAATTAACATTTTGTTCTTCTTTTTGTAAATCTACAATATCAGTATGATCAAGTGAATATCAAGTATGATCAAGTAAAGAAAGAATAGAGCTAGAATTAGTCTTAAAATTAACATGCTTAATTAAATTATTATCTATAGCTAATTTTGATATTTCTATGGTAGGCATATAGTTTAACTTAATAGAACTTTCAAATTCAAGGTGCGGCTGCAGTATAAAATTTGCAGTTTGTGCTACACATTCTTTATTTAGTTGTAAAATCCCTGTTCCTTTTAATGATACAGTTTTTCTTTCGCCATCATTACAATTTAGTTCGAGTATTTCAGTTTTTGCTACTACATAAATCCACGCATTTGCTGTCATAAGTTGTATAAAAATAGATTTATCTAATATTATTAGTTTCTTAGTACATGATGCCGGAATATTGAAAGAATATATAGTTATTACAATTTTGAAACTTCATCATATCCAGTAAGTAATATTGTTGTTTAGTACGATCAATTGCAATAAACTCGTATTTTGGTAAAATGAAAGAAAATAAATTCTTTGAGATATAATTTGGTATACTAAAAAGTTTGTACAGGTCGAAATTTTTAGTGTTGATCAAGGGTATTGTTAATATAAAAGTAATTTTATTGTTGTAAAAGTATATATATTTGGATTTATAAACTTAACGATCAACTAGGTATTACCGCTGATAAGCCTTTTTTTATTTCTAATAAAAAGATAGGGGTAATTTACGATGTGCCTCACATAATCAAAAATTTAAGAAATAATCTATTAGATGGCGATTGCATCCACAATAATGAAAAAATTTCTTTTCAAGACATTAAAAAAGTTTATGAACTTGATGAACAAAATTAATAAAAAGCAGAGCTCTCCCTAAACTAACAGACACACATGTAGACGTTAAAATGCATCCCTTTCTGAAAATGCGCGTTAAATTTGTTAAATTTGCGCGTTAAATTTGCTATAAACTTATATAAATAATGGATGTTTTCCTTGGTAGGAGAAACCGGAAAGGATGTTTCCTTTGCTATAATGTTTCGCAGTTTTATCAATTCTCGAATTAGTATTAAAGGACTGAGAATAGTTGGATGTAAATATCCAGTTTGTGCCTTAGTACTTACTTCTAACAAATCTTCTTGTATTCACTTAGTATTTGCGTATGTGCCCCGTTAAGCGCAATAGTTAATTCAGTAATCTTAGCTTGAATTATTAACTTCCCCGAAACGTTATTAGCTTTTTCAATCTTTGTTTTAAGATCTTCAAAAATTAAGTTTGCCTTTAGTATTTTAGTATTGAAGGCGTTTATAGTTACATTTAGTGCGTCAACTGTCCCTTTAAAAATTGTAGTTTGTTTACTGGCAATATTAACAAATTTATCTTGATTTTTATTTAATTGTTCTATTTTCTTATCATAATAGGATGCATCTTCGCTGTCAAGCATTCCAAAGAGTGCTTTTGATATTTTCCCTCCTAAATTAATTAAACTTCTTTTCCGTATCGAATGAATATCGTCAGTAATTCCTAACATATTACTAATAATATGTTTTCGTTTTACTAAATGTTTTAAATTATTTTGATATTGTTCCTGAATAAGTTTGCATTCGTACTGGTCCATTATGTGATCTAGTTTACACAGTTACATCACATTTAATAAAGTTTCATGGAACTCGTTAATTTGAAAATTATGATGATCATAGTTCGTATATACTACTATTTTCCATTGTTGGCTATAAATGCTTAAAGTACCTACATTCTCATAGTATAATCTAGAAGAATTGTTAGATGCGGTGATTTTGTAGACCTCTTGTGCTACTGACATTGGGATTAGTTGACTAACATGCATCAGGTATAGTATTACAACCAGGATGGTTGAACTGTTGGGATTGATCATGGTTTGTATATTTGTATCTCAAACAATTTTAAAACTGCTTATTCTACAAATAGTTTTAACTTTAGTACTTTTGTACTTTAGTTCTTTTATTATTAATTAAAATTGTACAATTTACTTTTGAGTCAATGGAGATAATTTCATATGGTTAACAAATATTTATTTTAATTTTTGGTTTGGTTCATAGGTCCAACAATATCAAGAAAGACCTTTTCAAATGAATACGTTGATGTTGTTGTTATTATCATTGGTGGTTTTGTTTTTTGAGTTGATTTATTTTTTTGACAAGACGAACAGGCTTTTACATATTTTTTAATGTCTTTATACATTTTACTCTATTTATAATATTGGCGAATACGTTTAAAGTCTTATTAACACCTTGATGTCCTCCGCAAGGTGTAAGGTAAAACTCTTTTAGAATAAGATTTATTTCATTTTTAGTTAGATCTGAATTGACATTATTATGGAAAATTGTAATTTTGATATCAGTATCTTTAAATAGCTATTTGTGTATTAAGAGCGCAAAGTGATACTTTGTCGCGCGAGCCAGAATGTTGTCGACAAAAAACGACAATCTGGCGAGAGCGACAAAAACACTTTGCGCTCGAAATACACACAAGATTTTTCCTACAATCAATTTTAAATTAAATTTTTGTTGCAAAAATGTAAAATTAATATTTTGACGACAAATAAAAATGTGATTATATCATCGGTAACCAAGAAACGCTAATTTCTAAAAACAAAAACTATTGTTTTACTGCATTGTTTTGATTTAGCGAGCGAGAAAGTCAGCAAAAAGATCTAGAGCGGGAAAGTGACAACTTCTCGGAAAACGCCAACTTTTCGTTGTCAAATGAAAGCATAAAGGCCTACTTTTATATGCGATTGTAGGAAAAATATATTTTCGTAATGTTTAATCTGATCAATTCGTATTTTATGATTTCTGTGAGTAACATTTGGTATGGATAATTCAGATAATTTATGCTTTAAACAAAATGATTTTAGCTTAATGAAACAAGTGAATATATTTTCGTGTGTAGGCTCCTCGTTTAACTGTGGTTGCTGTTATTAAATATATATAGAGTTTATTGTTGTAGGAAAAATTTGCTAAATCATGTAAAGTCGGATTTTGTATTATTAGCTCGTCTCTGCAATCATAATATTCTATATTGTTACCAAAATTTTTAGTGGTCAAATGAACTATGTGCGAATCCTTATCGCATTCTGACAATTTTAAATCGCTGTCTGAGATATTTTTGTTTATAATTATTTGTCTCTCAGATGCTTTTAAAAAATTTTTATAACTAATTTCAGATATATTATTCGAATCATTGCTAGTCACATTAAATATTTGACTAAGAGCGTCTGGGTTAGTGTTTCGTTTTCCCGGTTTGTATATAATTTCAGAATCGTATTCTTCCAGCTTGATACGCCATCGCATAAGTCGTGATCCTGGATCTTATACATTAAAAATCCATGCAAGTGGTCGATGATCTGAATATATTTGGAATTTACGTCCATACAAATAAGGTCTGATGAACTTGATACCGTAAATAGCTAAAAGTTCTATTTCGGTAGTTGGATAATTTTTTTTTTTTTTCGATAATGTTCTTCTAGCATATGAAACTGGCAAGTCTTGTCCAATTGGTCCCTGTGACAAAACTGCTCCCAAACTCTTCCTTACTGGCATCCGTCGTTAAAATAAATTTTCGCTCAAAATTTGGATATTGAAGGATAGGTGGACAAATTAATTTTATTTTTTAGTGTTTCAATTGACTCATAGCAAAAGATATCCCACTTAAATTTAACATCTTTCTTTAACAAGTTATTTAATGGTTGAGAAATTTTAGGTAAATTCGGAATAAATCTGCGGTAATATAAGGAAAGCCCTAAAAATGATTTTATTTCCTTGGTGTTTCTAAGTACTGGACAATTTTTTACGGCTGAAATCTTACTAGGATCTTGTTTGATTCCGCTTTCTGATATAACATGCCCTACATATACAACTTTTTTTATTAAGAATTGACATTTAGTCTTGGAAATATTTCTTCAAGTTTTGAATTGTGATCAACTAGACTTGATCCATAGATGACAATATCGTCTAAATACACAAAACATTTTAACCCTTGAAGCCCCGTTAATATGCAATTCATGAGTCTCTGGAATGTAGCTGGTGACTTTTTGAGTCCCATAGGTAGTCTAAGATATTCCTAATGCCCCGTTGGTGTATTAAATGCAGTTAATTTTCTAGAATTTTTAGCTAAAATTATTTGGTGAAAACCTTGCGCTAAATCTATCACGCTAAAATACTTAGAATATCCAAACTCATCCAATATTGACGAAATATTTGGTAATGGAAATGCATCACCGATTGTTTGTTTATTCAACTTTCTGAAATCTATAACCACCCTCCACTTCTTGTTGCCTTGTTCATCCGCTTTCTTTGGCACTATTAGCAAAGGTAAGTTGAATGGTGATTTACTTGGTTGTATTAATTCATTTTCTAACATGTCATGTATTTGATTATTTTCAATATTTTGGCTTTATGGTATCCTGTATGGTTCGACATAAATTGTTTGAGAATTTGGAATGAGTGGAATTGAATGTGCGATTGTTTTTGAATAAGTTAATTTATCATATTCATTAAAATAAAACAAATCGTTGTGGGATCAACAAATATTTATTATTGATTTGCGTTCTTCCTGATTCATATGAGATGTCGCGATATTTTGTTCGAGAGTCTGTAATCTATTTATATTATTACTTTGTAAGACTGTTAATATCTCATAATTGTTTATATCATCAAAATTGGGTTTAATTTCATTTGATATTTTGGCTTAACAATACAATTTCCTAGGTAAACTCCTGACTGATTTTTTTTTGACAAACACAGAGATTCTTTTTCACTTGTAATGTGAACTTTTGCAAGTATTTCACATCTAGGTGGAATTATAATTTTTAGAATTGAATGGTTCATCTGAATTACTTCATATGCGTCTCTAAAAGGAATATTTAAACATGAATTTTTATAGTCTATGCTGACTTTATAATGAGAAAAAAAATCTTTCCCTAAAATACCATCATAATTAGTTGAGGGAAACGACTTAGGAATTATTTAAAATGTATACATACTAGTATTTCTTTCACTCAATTTTATTAATCCACTTGACAATCCAATGATATCAATTGTACCATCAGGTATACCTGTTAATTTTACCTTCTGTTCGACATCTATTGTAGTGTTGTCCTGAGTGCTATATAATTTTAATAACGAGCATTCTGCTCCAGTATCAACTAAAAATGTTGAAATTGAGTTTGTTCCAATAGACAGACAAAGGTTTATACTTGATAATTGCGAATGTGATAGCGTTTCATATAAATTTAAAGTTCTTAACTGAGGTGGTTCTATAACAAAATTAGTAGTGACAGTGTTTACTTTTTTATTTAATTTATCGGAGAATAATTCTGAATGATTGTGCGTATTTTGATCATTAGAATTACGTTTTTCACTGGGCAAAACGGCTGACGACCAACAGGAATTAAGAATTTCTCCTCGATGCTTTGTATTCGAATCATCAGTTATGGGCGTATTTATCATATTTAAATTTAGACAGTTTCTTTGAAATCTTGCGCTCTCATACCGCTGCCTGACGGTACTGGCGCAATTTCGTTTTTTGAATTATTTCTACGTTGAAATGAAGTTTCTCTATTTTTTTCATTAAAAATTTTTTTCCTACACTCTTTAATATGATGCCCTGGTTTCTTATAATAGTGACAATTTATAGAAAAAGATTGGATTATATGTACATTTGATTCTGATTTTATTCCTGTTTTTATCTTTGGATATTATGGTAGGTTGTTTATATTTGTATAACAACTATTACTTGAAGGCCCGATTTTGTGGCATTTTTGACATTTTTTATCCTGACGCTGTGAATTTGGCTTTCCCGATTTCATATTATTTCATTCCACTTTAACCGCTGCTTCAATTGCCTCGGTTAAATCGTCAAACCGACATCCTTTTATGAATAATTTTAAATTGTAAGATAATCTTTCTTGAAACGCGCGTAAGGCTGATTTTTTATTTAAACTTTGAATTACAGCGTTAGCTGCGTTAACTTTCACTAGCAGTACATGCATCTGTTAAATCTGCTTTTAAACAAATTACTCTATTAGCAAATGATCTCACGTCTTCATTTACCCTTTGACGACAACTAATAAGTTCCGCTTGAATTTGAGCAATAGTTTGGCGTTCTAAAAATTGATTCTGTTATGTAGTTTTTAAAGTATCCCAATCAGTGATATCATTGCGATACTTGATTAAACTATATGCCTCACCACTTAATTTAGCTTTACAAATATTAATAAATAAATCCGTGTCTGCACGTACGGTACATCCTGCATAAACAAGATCGCAACAAGAAATGAATTTATGCAAATAAATTAGAAGAATATTTTAGATCTTTTTTGTCGTGTTCACTAAAGTCGTGGTACGATGAAGACGGTAATGGCATAAAGATGCAGAGAAAAATAATTTGGTTGCCTTACAGTTTTTTCTATGTACTGACTGATCGAAAGCAGACAGACCCTTGGTAGACCATGGCTAATGTATTTTCAATAAAATGCTTTGGATGGCTTCCAAACCCACTTCCATTTACGGATTGGAATTCGCTTCTTAGAAATTTAACACTTATTTCATAGAGATTTCTAATTATCGACGGGCAAATTAACCACACCCCACACCTGACACCAAATTGTTGGGTTGCCTTGGGTTCGTTCAACAAAAGCCGACAATATTAATTGTACTTAGTTTATTAAATCTATAATATAGCGAACCGATCTTAGTCAGACAAGAGTAAAAACAGTAGTGACTTAACAATCTAATTAGAAGTCATAATCTAAACTTATTAAATGATGAGTTCCCCAAAGTGGGGAACCAACAATATATCATCTTACATTTCTGATGTGATTGCATGATTGCATTAATATCATTACTAAGACAAAAGAGAGATTCATTTGCAATCATGTTTATTGACACCAGAATTGTAACACGATTACAGGATAGCAATATAATACGTAAAAAGTTAATAGCAATAGTATGCTGACATTGATAATTGGTACATCGCTAATATAATACATATTCGAATATACTTATAATATTAAGGGTTGGGATCCTTAACAAAAAGTCATACCGTTGAAAAGCCCATAAAAATACCATTTATTTGAGGTATCACATAGGTAGGGTTGTTCTTTGAAAAAATAAAGATGGTTTGAAAATTGAAATTTGAAACCTAGAAACCTAGACGTATTAATGGGCAATTACAAATAAAATTTGATGTGTTTCAGGTTTTTTTGATTTACTAATTATTTTTCAATATATTAGCTTCTT
>OY744570.1:5354688-5444184 GCA_963556235.1 Cryptophagus acutangulus
CGTAGGCCTCGACTCGACGGATCAGATCCGAAAAACTACAGACCAATTACACCAGTTCTAAAAAATTATTAAAATTAGCTCCAGTTCTAAAAAAAACCCTAGAAAAAATTTTGAAAAACAGAATCTGAAAAATAGTAAAAAATCACGTACCGACATACCAATTTGAATTCAAACCTTCTCACTCGACTATACACGATTCATTTATACTGACGAACAACATCCATGCGACATATTTACAGAACAAGAAAACAGCAGCAATATTCCTAGACATAAACAAAGCATTTGACACACTTTGGCATACAGGACTACTCTACAAAATGCAACAACTTGGACTACCTGAATACATACTACACATGACTAATCAAATCCTATCCAACCGAACTCTTTAATTGAAAATTAACGAAACCTACTTCCGACAATTCACTCCACGACAAGGCCCCAGGGCTTTCCTCTTTTGCCACTACTATACAACATTTACTGCTACGATATTTGTAACTTTACATTTAGAGACAATGATCACGTTAACTTAAATTCATACATATTACAACACTTCCGCTCCTTAACATTCAGCAATGATCAAGGTATTAGCATCAAGACACTGACACAAATTTACAAAAGCATCTGGAGACCTTTAATCGACTATGGACACGTAATTGTGACCAAGTCAAACAGTAAGACACTACGAATTTTGGAGACAGCAGAACAAACTGCACTAAGACAAATAACGAGACTTATACACCGTAACAACACACTTCACAATCCTTCAAACCAGCTCCTTTTTGAATGGACAAACACAACTACAATAACAGACAGACTTAAATATCTTAGACAAAAATTTACAGACAACGTGACAAACTGGACGATTTTAAACGACCTTTGCATTCGCAAAGCGACGACACTAATTCCCTCAGAAAACAACCAATCAAAACATTCTACAAAATATACACGGACAAAAATTTCCTAACTTAATCCTACCCTACCCAACCTACCTTAACTTTTATCTACCAAAGGATGTGTATAATTTGTTTTTTTTTTACCAAAGAATCTATTTTTGTTACACTTACATTATGAATAATTTTTTTGTACCTTTTTTTTCATATGCTATGAATTGGTATTAATCTCACAAATAAATAGATTTAAAACTAAACAGGCCTTGTCGTGCAGGCCGAACTAAAACATGTCTCCAAGACATACATTTTTCTATGCATTGTATAAAGCGATAAAATTAATTTTTGAAAATACTAACAGTTGCTAAATAAGTGGTACAACTCTTCTGAACAAATGAATATTCTTGAACTACATGTAAATTGTCTTAATTGTTCTTCGCAAAAACTGACTTTTTTAGTTTCTTTGAATGTGGTGATTATTTCTTCTTAGCGTGATCAGAACGACAGATACATCAAGGCTTATATACTTAAGGCTTAATGTAAATTAGTAATATAGTTTGTATTGGAAAGGTAGTGTAATTCTTGTACAATGTACATCATTCACATAGCGTGTGGTTTTAATTTATATCTTAAACAATAAATTTTTATTTTTCAAAACTAGTGGTATGTAGTCAATAACACCCAAAAACCAAAGTGAATAAAACATTTCCTCCATAAAAACATATGGACTTAACGTTCCCTTAATACTTGTTGCATTTTGTAACGGCACGTTTGTGAAAGAGACATTATGATGAAAGAGACATGCCCCTTTTGGATAAGATTTGCTGGGGCGCCAGAATATATTGTCACGCCCTGGGGTTCACTTTAGGAGAGGTAGCGGCGTGACACGATAATTGGGGATAGGATAATTAACAAGGATGAATAAAATGTGAAATGTTTAATGTAAATGGATATTTAGTAACGAATAATCGGGTACTTACATAAATTGACCGAGCGGCAGCAATGAGGAGGCATTCTTCATGTTGGAGTATGTTTTTCACTATTCGCGCAATGTTTTACACTATTTGTGTACATGTCTTTCCCTGTAGCTCCCGAAAAACTAACTAACTCTAATTACGTTGAAAACTAATTTGAGTTCCCAAATCGCTAAGTCAGCGCGGCTATTGACCCATCGATCAATCGCTGGGTCGCCAAGGTTTGGTACCGCTGCAGTTGTCCCTAATTAAAACGACAAAAAAAAATTTCACTACCGCTACACCTATACTATTATTTTACATTATTTGTCTAATTAGCTGACTCTTAATAACAAAACGAGACGAAATTATCGCGCTACGTGCTCTTTCGACACCCAAGGTATCTGATTACCTAATAAACCGTTTTATGCTAATTGCTAAGGAGATGCCTCATTCCCTTCACAACATGGACCATTATACATTGAGTACTTGTATTAATATATGTTTTTTTTTTAATATTGCATATTTTCAGCTAAATATTCAGAATCTGATCATTGTCGGCCCCGTTGAGCAGTGTTCTCCGGGGCCGGCATCGGTCCGGGCGGAGGCGGACCTAATCAGCTCTAGTGGGGACATTCAACTTGGAGCTGTTGGAGGTGTCCGGGGTATTCCGGGCTCCATCAAGGGGTTCACCCCCTGGTTCGCCCTAAAGTACAGAGGCTGTTGTGGGATCCCGGGTGGTCACTCTTGCCATCCCGTCGCCGTCCATTTGGCTTCCTTGGGTCCGCCTTTCCGGACCAGCGGGAGTGCCGGCGATCATCACTCCGGCCACTCCATCGATATCTCCTTGGCTTCCTTGAGTCCGCCCCTCTGGGCCAGCGGGAGTGCCGGCGATTAACACCAAGCGTCGGTACTTTGCAAACCCTCGAAACCGCTGTTGGCGTTGCGCGTGGTACGCCTGCCGCCAGCATAGGTGCACCGGGCGGCCCGTGACCTTTTGCTCCCGGTGTGGCCTCATCGGGGTGCAGTCACGACACTGTTGCTGCCCCCTTTGCCCCAACACTTTGTAAATATAAAACGATGTACTTTATGCATTAATTAAAAAAATAATTAAAAATTTGACTAAAGTGTTTTTTTTTAATCTTATCTAAGTAGTGACTAATCAAGACGAGCTCGTGTTTAGTTATGTAGCTCTCGGCTTCTTCGAAATCGTAATTTGCCTCCCTATGTGCGGCCTTTCCCCCGCAAAATGATAATCTCATAAGTATCTTCCTCTTTGGGATAAGAAAATGAGGTTAATGATTTCCCACGTTGACAGAGGGTTGGGTAGAGGGGATTAGTTAAGTTAAGTACCCGTAGCTCAGTTGGTGAGTGGTGTGGGTCAAACTTGATAAAGGCGCCCCCCGTTTTACGACCCTACCTTAACTTAACCTTGCTTTCGTAACTGGAAAACGGGAAAGCGATGGTACTAGTGGCTTACCCAGATACAAAATTATTTATTCAAAAGCTTATAAGTACATCAAGTGTTACAATAGTTCTCTATTAATTTCCGTACATTTCTAAACTAAATCGATCGACCCGTTCTAAGGTCCAACTAATTGAACAAAATCTACCGCACTGTACCGCCGCCAATACGTATTCCTTATGGAATCTGACTCGTCGAATTAGCAAGGAACGCGCCGAATTATTACAAATATCTAATCACGATACAATGGATCGTGCTATCATACTCTTAGTTGGTAATCCCAAAGTTGTGCGATAGCGTTAGTCACTTTACAAATTCAAAACAGAATACGACAATTCCCGAACGTGCTAACGGAATCATCGAAATGACACGAAAGTACCAGCCCGCGTGTCTATCGTGGTTCTGCAAAATGCAACCCCCTTAATCCCACAAACTACAGCCCACTAATCTTAGTATATGAAGGGATGAGACGGTGGTGACGTGTCGTAGGCTTCCTTAAACGTCGCCACTAGTGTACGATGCCATCCAACGCCAGAGAGACAGGACCAGCAACTAAATGCAGTCAAACGGCACTAGCCAATGATAGTCCGCCACAGCATAGCCCTTGTTCAACGCTAGTGGTAAAATAGCAGCAGTCATGGACCAGCCAAATCAAAGAAAAACGGCCAAGCCAAAGAACACGGCAGCCAAACCAGAAAAAACAGCAACTGACGACAACTGCGTCGAGCTGCCAAGTATCGAGAGAAAAGATAACAAAATCGTCTAGTAATATAATCGTCTAGTAAATAATTGTCTAGTAAATAATTAGCCAAGTAAAATAAAAGAGGTTAAATTGACTCACCTGAGCACGTGCTCAAAAAATCGACCAGTCAAGTCGTTATTTCGAAGTCACCAAACCAATCCAAAAAAATATGACCACAAGGTCTTACATCCACTTGGATAACTAGGATTGGGGTGCTTCGACGACTGCCTTAAATCAGCCCCTCAAAATGCGCACAAATTGCGTGTTAACGGTTCAGCGACCAAAATGAGAAGCAGGCTGAATTCAACCGGATCTGCGACGAACACGTGACCCAGAAAATACGTCGCGAAAATTAGGGACATTGCAATTTGCAGTGCTGACCACATTGACCTTAACACCGTGTAGCGCAATGACCTCTAACCGGTACAGCTGACAGTTCATAACAACAACAACAAAGTGCCATCCACCAACTCCAGAAGATTAAAGGTTTGCGTCACAATTTATCCAACGAGGACAAATCGTCTTGATGACAGAAGCATAGGTAAGTTGTCGTTGTGTGTTACTAATAGATTTCAGCCACTAATTGATATTCCTAACCCTACAAAATACCATAACAAACTCTCGCAATTAACCACGTCTATTTTAAGGCACTTCTTCAACTAAGCCGAACCAACAAGACACAGGTAGAGACCAGGATTTACCTAAACTTACCAGATTACCACGCAACCAAGTACTAGTTATACCATTTCAGCTAGATGAAAAAAACGAACCGTAACATAAGGTTATAATCCGCAGCTGCTCGTAGCTTTAGCTGCGCCGGTTCTCCCTCTATTACTGGTACTGTCAACGAGTTACTCTGTTTTATCTCTCTTTCAAAGGGTAGTCTGACCCTTGTATCTTTATCTTTTAACTCAATACTATTGTTTATAAAGTTGTTCATAGCTTCGTAATACTTCAAGAACTCCACTCCCAAGAATACGTCTTTTGGTGATTTCTTGATAACTACCATCTCGTGCTTGCATCTGAAAGGTCCTATACAAATTGTAACGAAGCGTTTTCGTTACGCCGGTATTTGCGCTGTTTTCCCTGAAACAAACAATTAAATTAGACTGTACCGCGGTACCACTACTTTACATACTCACCGTAACTGGTAGGGCTGCCTGTCTTAGCTTATATTTATGACAAATCCGTATGAAGGCCCGAGGAATTGATTCGAGGTGGATTCCCGCAAACACCTAAAATGTTTGAGGTTAGGTGCAAACCACTGCTACAAACGACTATGTTTTGTTACTTACCCCATTAGAGGGTGTCTCCTGCAGGTGCTGGGCGGTGTCCACATCGTTTTGCTGCACTTTCCTTGCACTTGGCACTACACTTAACTACCGACCTAACTGCTTCGATTTGTTTACGTTTGAACTGTCAACTGTATGCACCGGTCGTTTCACGAGTCAGCTGTTGCGTTTAAACTACGCGTTAATCGACCGAATGCGAATCGCTTTTAATGAGCTGTAGTAATTAAACCGACTTGCAAATATTGCATCGATTTATCCGTTTGTTTGGTCTGAAGCAAGGTTCAGGCCGAGACAATTAGAATTTCTTCAGTTCGTAATGAGGTTTGGAACAACATCCTGACGTATATGCACCGCAGAGGTTAATGGGATTGTTTACAACGTGTGCTACCGCGGAAGTGCAGTTAAATAGTGCATCATGGATAATTTTGTGTTTAAATGTGCGCCAGGGTCGGTTGTGTTTGTTTGCGCGGAAATTCGAATTGTCTTTGAATTTGGGGTAACAGATTCGGCACCAGAAGTTTGGGATCGGTTTCTCCTTCTCATCCACCGAAGAACAATGAGTTTTTGCATGTGTTTTATTCAATAATTAATTGATTAAAATAACGACGATAGTCCGAATTAGAGACTACGCTTTCACCGAAGTAAAATAGCCGTTCTGTTTTGTTAAACCGTTTTTCCGCTCATTGTCGTGAGCGTTAGTATTATCTGTTAACCGTTAATTTCTATGTAAAGAAAATATAGTCCATTTAACCAAGTTTTCTGTGTGTGTGTCAAAATTTTACTTGCTACTCCGACTGGATCCGCTACCCAATCGAGAGCAAACTCGTTAAAAACTGGCGCCCGAGCAATTTTCCGAAATTTCGGAAAACAGTGTCACAAATTGGCGCCCGAGCAGGGACGGTTATTTTTAATTTTTCAATAAATTTTTTGGGCCCGTCTCGTTTTATAAAAATGCTAAATTTAGGAACCGTTTTTTTAAGTAGTTAGCATTTTATTATTTGTCCGATATAAAATATAAGTATAAATCCGAGTAAGTACTTTAAGTTTGTTTTGGGGTAAAGAAGTGCGAAGGGAAGTAAGTATTTATTATTTTTGGTGTGTTATATTACTTTTATTTAATTTGTGTTCACAATTAATTACGTTCGACCAAATGCCCGAGCACGGGGGAAATGTTTTAAACGATGCTCAGCTGAGTGGCGCCGAAAGACCCACTTCGACTGCTCCGTCCGAAGGTAAAGTTGAAGAAAAGCAGTTGTCCTGGGTTCATAAGCTACGAAAATCCGAGCTAATTTCTGAGCTCGAAGCGAGGAATTTGCCGTCTGATGGAAAAGTACTGGCTTTAAGAATCCGTCTAATGCAGTTCCTGGATTTGGTGCCGCCGGAGCCGCCTCAGTTACCGCCGCCTACCACTTTTCTAACCAGTATACCGCCGCTTTCAACTTTCTCGTTAAATGTACCGTTAACGCGAACAACTCCGCGACCGGTTTTCAGCCCGGTTTTTCCGTTCTCAACAGCCGCGTTCGCCCCTGCCCATTTAGCTGCAATGGACACCATTAGACGGTGGAATGTTTTGTTTAATAGCGAGTCCGATTCGCTGGCGTTTCTAGAGCAAATCGACGAGCTTCGAGAAATGTATGGTTTAAGCGAAAACCAATTACTAATCGCTCTCGCGAACCATCTGCCCAAACATATCTGAGGGCGCCGCCTAATGTCCGTTTCAATATGGATCCGCCGCCACCGATAAGTAGTCCTTTACCGCCCACGCCGACCCAATCAAATGTTAACCCCATTTCTAACCCGTCTCGGTTCAATTCACCCCGATCCCCATTTGACCACCCCGCCGAGATCTGCTTCCGTTGTGGCGAGACGGGACATCGCCGCAATGAGTGTCGGAATCCGCAAAAGATTTTATGTTCCCGTTGTAAGACGGAAGGTGTGTATTCCAGGGATTGCCCTTGTGGAAACCGCTCGGGAAACTGAGTCGCAACTGTTGGATGACAAGGCCACAACAGTTGTCATCCGACGAGGCCTCATTTTGTGATATTAGCACCGACGACCGTTTATTTATCCCAATTTCCATAGACCGTAAAATTTTCACCGCTTTAGTAGATACCGGAGCTATGGTTTCCTACATAGGTTCCTCCGTAATCAACGCTTTTCCCGCTGTTAAAATTGAGAACGTGCGCTGTAACACCCGGTTAGCCGATGGGTCTTCCACCCAAACCGTTGGGATGGTAAATTTTGAAGTCCGTTTTGGAAATACCGCTTCCGCCGAGAGTTTGTGTTTGCCGTCGCTTGTCGCCGACGTAGTGCTGGGAATGGATCTTTGAAAGAAATTTCTAATAACCGTAAATATTTTAAATAATAAAGTTTATTTTCCCGCACCTGATGCTGCAGAAATTGCGGTGAGCGGGCCTTCTCACCCAAAATGCGTTGCATTTTTGTCCGAACAGTTGACGTCTGCTGAGCAAATTCAACTCACCGCGTTTCTTGACTCCGAACTAGCAGGATTTACGCGGCTAGAAGGTCCAACCACTCTAGCACAGCATAGTATCAGCTTAATCGACAAGACGCCGATTAAGCAACGATACCAGTTCCAAAATCCTCGTATGCAGCAGATTGTACACGAGTAAGTTGATCGAATGTTGGCAAAAAGAGTAATTGAGCCTTCGAATAGTCCGTGGAGTTCACCCGTTGTAATTGTCCGCAAAAAGGATGGTAAGCCGAGGTTTTGCATAGATTTCCGCAAAGTCAACAATGTGACCAGGAAGGATTCTTATCCGTTACCATACATTAACGCCACCCTGGACAAATTACGTGGAGCCCGCTATATCACTACACTGGATCTAAAACAGGGTTACTGGCAGATCCCGCTGTCTCCTGAAAGTAAAGCCGTAACCGCCTTTACCGTTGCCGGCTACTTTTCAGCGTCTCCTGGACAGGATAATTGGCCCCGAAATGAAGCCACATGCCGTTGCCTATTTGGACGATATAATCATACTTGGCAAAACGTTCCAGGAGCACCTGGAAAATATCCGGAAAGTTTTCCGTCGTCTTAGACTGGCCAACTTAAAGTTAAATCCCGATAAGTGTCAGTTCTGCCGTAAATCCTTAACTTACCTCGGTCATGTAGTAACGGCCGAAGGTATCCATACCGATCCCGATAAAGTTGCTTCCATGCTAGAAATTAAACCGCCAATCAATGTGAAGCATTGCGGAGTTTTCTAGGTGTTGCTTCCTGGTACCGTCAATTTATTTCAAACTTTTAAAACTGGTCTCGCCGCTCAACAAGCTCCTCTGTACAGGTCAAAGTTGGATCGGGGACAAATCCCATCAGAGTCCGTTTCTCTCCCTGAAGACTGCACTCACCGAAGCTCCGGTGTTAGCTTGTCCGGATTTTTCTAAGAGATTCATGTTGCAAACCGAGGCATCCGACTATGGTCTTGGAGTCGCATTGACGCAGAAAGTCGAGGGCCATGACCGCGTAATTGCTTACGCCAGCCGTACTCTGTCTCCCGCCGAGAAAAACTACTCCGTAACCGAGTGTTTGCCAAAGAGTGTTTGGCCATCGTGTACGGCATAGAAAAGATGCGACCGTACTTCAAACTGTATCCGTTCACCGTTGTCACCGATCACCAGTCTTTAAGATGGTTACATTCCATTAAAAGTCCGACTGGTCGTCTTGCAAGATGGAGCGTTTTCTTGCAGGAGTATGACTTTGACATCCAATTCCGTAAGGGCGTTTTGAACCGAGTGAAAAACACCCTATCCCGACAACCGTTGCCGCATGCTTTATTTGAAGAAGATGCCGGTGAGCTGTGTACCGTGGATGTTGAAAAAGGCTGTAATTGGTACGACCGGAAAATAAAGGAAGTACAAAAAGACCCCGTTTCTTTTCCCTACTATCAGATCCGTAACAACCGTTTCTACCGTCATTTCTGGAATCACACTGATCTCAAGGAAGCCGAATTTACTGAGCCATGGAAACTTTGCGTTCCTACACCGCGATGCAAAACAGTTCTCTTAGAAACACACGACCAAATAACAGCGGGTTATTTGAGTATATCGAAAACGATCTGCAGGATAGCACAGTTTTATTACTAGCCGGGAATGTTTCGTGATGTTACAAAATACGTCCGTGGCTATGTTACCTGCCAGAAATTCAAAGCCCAACAAAAGAAAGCCCAGCAAGCCCAGCAAGCCACCGCCGAAATTCAAAGCCCAGCAAGCCACCGCCGGAATTCAAAGCCCAGCAAGCCACCGCCGGAAAGATGCAACCCTCCGTCGTGTACCGTCCTTGGGAAACTATTAGTACCGATTTAGTCGGACTTTTGCCAAGATCTCCAAAGGGAAACACATGTCTAGTCGTGTTTCAAGACCGTTTTTCTAAATGGGTTCATTGTAAACCGTTGGCTAAAGCTACTGCCGCTAACGTTGCCAAAGCTTTTTTGACGAAATTATCACCCGTTTCGGATGCCCGGATATGGTCATCAGCGATAACGGCACCCAGTTTAACAGTAAGACGTTCAGGACGCTGCTAAAAGACTTGAATTTTTTGAAGCCACATTAAATGTACAACCGAACTTGCTGACACTCATATTATCAATGAATATTTAACAATAAAATAATAATTTCAACCACTTGCTTGCTAATTAGCGGAAAAAGATAAAAAAAAACTTTCTGTCCATTTATTGCGATATCTGTTCTCTCTCTAAATCTACTATTATATATTTTCTAGAATAATTCATAGTGTCTGAAAATGTTTTTCCGTGTTAAATTCCCTGAGCTGCTAAGCAACGTTTCACGCATAAATTTGCACAGTGATTTCGTGCCCTTAAATTTTTTGTTCGATTTTTTTTTAAGAACAATAAACTTTATAAAAATTTCTATTTTTTAAATCATTGTAGCGAGTAATTATTAAAAAATAAATTTTGTTTTTAATTTAAAGCGGACCTACGAAAGCGAATTTTACTGCAATGTACTAAATCAGATTTTCTTACATGTTGCACCGATGTGAATTAACCTATTACATAATACATGTGTTAATGCGAAGTTCAATCGGTTTCGCACCAAATTAAAATAAGCAAAAGAGAGAAAACGGCGAACAGTGAAAATGCACTTACCTTTGGTTACTGTTGTCGTTGAGTTCTAAGATGTTGATCCTCGTCCTGGTGGTACAAAAGATGAAAAGCGAAGCAGGATGCAAAAAGCGAAGCAGGAAGGAAAACCGAAAGAATGAATAAAGGAAATTTTAATGGAAAAAGGTAGCCTCGTGGTAAATGTAACAAATTACAAAAAGCGAAAAGAGTTGCGAGTAATACGACGCGTATTCGAGTAGCAAAAGCGAACAGCGGAACGTTAACAGTCGAAGCGGGAGAGCGGCTCCGCTGGCCACGATCGTGAACGCTCGAACGCCAAAAATAGTGCAAAAACACAAAATTCGCCGCTTCTCGAAACTAGGAATGTTAAAGCAAAAGATCTATCTCTCTCTGTCTCTTTACAATAAAACAATTAAAACAAAACGAAAACGAACGTACAGAACATACCGCCCACCAAAAACGCGGAACGGTTTTTAAACAATCGGAGGATTAGGCAGTCGGCACAACTTGACCACTGGGCGCTTCAGTTCGCCATTAGCGGTTTTTACCGTTACAACCTGAACAATACCATCTGGACCCGGATGAGTTGCGACAACACGAGCCAGATTCCAATCCCTCGGTGGAACTAAATTGTTCTTGACCAACACTAACGTGCCAGGTTCAATCGGAGTCGAAGGCATCGTCCATTTGCTCTGTTGTTGTAGCGTATGCAGATACTCTAAATGCCAATGCGATCAAAAATCTTGGTGGAGACGCTGAAGCAACTGCCACCGACTTAAGCGATTTAGAATTGGGCTCAAGTGACAAGAAATGACCGGGAGTCAAAACCGAAAGAGCGTTCGGATCATTACTCAACGGACAAAGAGGTCTCGAATTCAACAGCGATTCGATCTGGACAAGTACCGTAGACAGTTCTTCAAATGTCAAAACTTGGTCGCCGACAACGCGATACAAATGGGTCTTGACCGATTTAATTCCGGCTTCCCACAAGCCTCCGAAATGAGGAGCAGACGGAGGATTAAAATGCCATTCGAAACTTTCCTTGACAGCAGCATCCTGAATAAATTGCACAATCAACCTATTGGTTCCAACAAAGTTTGTGCCGCAGTCAGAAAATATATACGAACAACGGCAATAAAATGCAATAAAACGACGAAAAGCGGCTAGAAAGCGATCGGACGACAAATCTGACGCGAGTTCAATATGCAAGGCCTTAGTTGCGAAACAAACGAATAAGCAGATACAAGCCTTTGTGCTCTTTATCCCTCTACTCCTTCCAAGGGTAACGTTGAAAGGACCGCCATAGTCAACACCGACGCACGAAAACGGTTTTAGTTGGGACAAGCGTAGAGTCGGCAAGTCGCCCATCGGGGGTTGGACTACGGAAGGATTCAGACGCCAGCAACGAATGCATTTAGAGACGATACGAGAGATAACGCGCTTAGCAGACAAAATCTAGAATTGTTGTCGTAAAAGACAGTGAAGCGTCTGGGAACCGGGATGCAAGTAACGAAGATGGAAATGCTCAATCACGATCTCAGTCAAACGATGAGAAGCAGGAAGTAGCATTGGATGTTTAGCATCAAAAGATAGCGAAGAGTTACGAATCCGTCCGCCCACCCTGAGAATATCGGCTGCGTCCAAAAACGCAGATAATTTCCGGAACGGATTATTTCTAGGACCAACATGTAATGAAGCGATTTGATCACGAAAAACATCTTGTTGTACATGCCTTACGAGGATTCTGAGGGAATGGTCGAGTTCTTGGTCTAACAACGGAGCGGAATTACAAATCTTTGATTTGCAGCTTGTTATAAACCGACGGCAATAGGCAACAATACCTTGAATCTTTCGCAATGAAGAAAAACGATTCAATAAGTCGTCCCACGGAATCGACTCATCTTTCGCGACTGCGACTGTCAACATCGTCGTTTTCTTCTCCTCGAGAGAATCCTCAGGCAAGACCCCTTGTTTGTATGAAGCGACGAGTTCGGAATCGAGACTGTGCAGAAATTTTGGGCCCCACCCACCAAAGCGAAAACGAGACTAAACCGGAAGGCGATAAACCGCGAGATGCACAATCTGCAGGGTTGTCTTCCGAACGAACATGGAGCCAAATAACCGAAGGTGCTAGTTGTTGGATCTGCGTGACACGATTTGCCACAAAAGTTTTCCAAAGATGAGGAGAAGAGTTGATCCAAGCGAGCGTTACTGTCGAGTCCGACCAACCAAAGCAATGGTCAAAGGTGATCAAATTTTCATAAGTTTTGACGGTAAAATCCAATAATTTGGCGAGCAACAGCGCTGCACATAGTTCAAGGCGAGGAACGCAGATTCGCTTAAGCGGCGCAACCTTAGATCTGGCACAAAGTAAATGAACATTAACTTGGCCAACCGCATCAGTAAATTTAACGTAACCTACCGCGGCGTATCCCGACTTAGACGCGTCGCAAAAACCATGGAGAACGCAAGACGTAAAAATCGAAGCAAAACAAAAGCGCGGTATTTTGAGATTGGTTAATAGAGGTAATTGCGATTTATAATTTGACCATTGATCAACAATCTAAGAAGGAGGTTGTTCATCCCAACTTAAATTCAAAGCCCACAAGCGCTGTATTAGAACCTTTGCACAGAACGTGAGAGGAGCGAAAAATCCAATAGGATCGAAAATACGAGCGAGTTCTGACAAAAGAGTTCGTTTGGTACAGGGGCGATCTAAAGGCTGCACTTTGTATGTGAAACAATCCAGATTTGAATTCCACTGCAAACCTAAAATTTTAACTATTTATTGTTCGTCGGAATCAAACGAAAGCGGGTCGATTTGACAATAAGTTTTGTCAAGATTATCCAAAACGTCAGGGTGATTACTAGCCCACTTGCGAAGCTCAAATCCATCAGTTTGCAAAAGTTGAATCAACTGATGGCGCAGCGTTAAAGCTTCTTCGATAGAATTGCAGCCGGTTACAATGTCGTCCACGTATACGTCTGATAATAGCACTGAGGACGCTAAAGCAAAACGATCTTTTCCATCCATCGCCAGTTGTATTATTGTTCGAAGGGCTAAAAACGGAGCGGATGAAACGCCATACGTAACTGTATTCAGCTGATATGTTTGAATCGGTTCTGTTGAGGAAAATCTCTATAAAATCCTCTGATACATTCGATGCTGTTCTGAGACCAAAATTTGCCAATACATTTGACGGACATCAGCGGTAAAAACGACAGGGAAAAAACGACAAAGCAACGTTGCAATGTCTGGTTGAAGTTTGGGACCTACCAAAAGCGAATCATTTAGCGAGAATTGTTCCGAAGTTTTTGCCGAAGCGTCAAAGACCACACACAATTTAGATTCAATAATGCCCGTTTTTATCACACAGTGATGCGGAATGTAATACGAGAAAGGAGTGTCATCTGATTCGATAAGCAAATGCATATGTCCAGAGTCACGATAGTCTTCCATGAAATCGTGATATTGCTGTTTAATCGAAGGTTCCCTATTTAACCGTTTTTCCAGCGCAATTAATCGACGTTGGGCAATAATCTTTGAATCTAAAAAGGCAAAAAGTTCTGCCTTAAATGGTAATGGCACGACATAACGTCCGGACGCTTGACGAAAGTAATTGTTGGCAAAAATTGTCTCAGCGCGAACTTCGTCTAGACACGCGGGTGGTGGCAGCGCGATCTCTTCTATCTCCCAAAATTTCTTGACAACCAAATCAAGCAAAGGTTCCGATACTAACAAACAAAAGGTATTTATAGAAAGCGAAGCAGAGTTGGAGTGGAGATTGATTTTTCCCATGAGAATCCATCCGAAGGTCGTGTTTCAGGCAATTGGTTCCTCTCTTTTACCTTTCAATCGGCCGTCTGTCACAATATGCGCGAAAAGTTCAACCCCCATCAACATGTCGATGGTTCGTGAAACGTGATACTCAGGATCAGCTAGGTTAATATTTGACAGATGCGGCCACGGCGGCGGAGAAACCGACATATTCGGCATATCCCCACAAATCTTGGGAATAACAACGGCCTCTAGACAACATTTTCGGCGCGGCGCATACCGAGAGCGATAAGTACAAGTTATGCCAGACGAAGGTTTGGAACTCATTTGATCTAATCCGCAAAACGATAGCGAATATTTCGATAAACCTAAACGAGAAACGCAACTTTCAGAAATAAAATTTGCCTGACTAGCATTATCCAACAGTACACGCACAGGCTCAAAGACTCCCTTGCAGTTCCGTATTTTGACAACAGCGGTCGACAACAAAACTGTAGACTTGGCAGGAATCATCGTAGTAAACGAAGTAACCTGATGAGAATTCGAAGGATAGTCCGAAGACGGCGCGGAACTAGTGGAAGGAACTGAAATATCAGGTCGATCGGTCTGGAAATGCAACAACGTGTGATGTCGTTGCGAACATATCCGAGATCCAGACGTAGACTTACAGTCTTTTGATTGATGTTTTGACCCTAAACAATTCAAACACCACTTCTGCTGTTTGGCCACACTATAGCGATCTTGCGGAGTTTTGGCAAGGAATGTATTGCATTTGTAGACTAAATGATCGGAGTTACAAAGCGAACAAGAAATGTTAGTTTTCACGAAAAACAAAGAACCGCGTTTAGGTAAAACGGAACGAGAAACCGAAGAAGAAACATTGCGAACCACATTAGAAGGTTTGCGAATCGAAGGTGCAGCGGCATCATTCACATTCTCAAGTGCGCTGCATTGTTGTGAGATGAAGGCCATGAGCGACGCAAACGTCGGCATTTCGGAAGAACTAACAGTAGAACCAATTGTGAGTTCGAAACGTGTCATACTTTCTATGTCAAGCCGTTTCATCAACATTTGGAACATGATAAAGTCCCATTGATCGCAAGCCAAACCGAGATTTTTCAGAGCTGCTAAGTTCTCCAAAAAAAATATTTATAAGCGCACGAAGCGACTGAGCGGAAGCCTGGCAATTCGAAAGAGTTGGTGCGCTATCTATGGCTTTCCAATGTGACGAAGCTAATAAACGTTTATTATCAAATATTTTTAACAAGGTATCAAACGCGATCGGATAATTATCGTGCGATTTGGGAATGCATTCCAACAACGACAATGGAGCATCTTCGAGACATGAAGTTAGGAAGTTGAATTTTTCGACATTTGACAGCGCGGCGTTTTCATGAATAGTAGCGGTATACATATCGACAAAAGGTTTCCATTTACGGAGATCCCCATTAAAACTTAGGTAACTCTAAGCGCGGCAGCCTCACCTGACTCTTAGCCAACGTACCGTCTGGCGTAGTCACTTGGGCCGAAATCCCGTCAAATAAATCACTATACACGGCCTTAATTCGATAGTACGAATCATAAAACAATTCCCGAACTTTCATTTGTTCCTTCAAATCGGCGCCCTCGATGGTAGCCATCGCAGTGAAAATGATACCCTGGAGATGAGTAAACTCGTCAAACATACCGTCGATGTGAACATATCTAGTTTTGAACTCAAGGTACAAAAATTCATACGATTCTTCCTCGCTGTGGGCTTGTTCCGCAGTGCGTCTTAGCGCCGATAAACGCGAGATGACATCTTCACGAAGCGTAATCGCTTGTTTCAATTTAGCAGCGGCGGCGGCCATAGTAATCAACAAGTCGACACATAAAAATAAATTGAAAGTCTAAAACGAAAGCGTAAAAAACGAAAGCGAGTTTTTGAAAAGCGACAGAGAAATGCGAAAAATTACAACAAATGCGGATAAAACGAAAACGATTTTCAAAAAGCGACAGAGACAAGCGAAAATTAAAATTAAAGCGGATAAAACGAAAGCGAATTTTCAAAAAGCGACAGAGAAAAGCAAAATCAAAACGAATGCGGATAAAACGAAAACGATTTTTCAAAAAGCGACAGAGAAAAGCGAAAATTAAAATTAAAGCGAATAAAACGAACGCGAATTTTCAAAAAGCGACGGAGAAATTGCGAAAATTAAAAACGAAAGCGAATTTTAACTCAACGAGAGAGACAGTTAAAAAAAACGAAAGAGACAGAAATAAAATCTAGGCAAAAATCGACGAAATAGATCAAGGTCAGAAACCGACACACAGTGCGAGCGACAAAAAACTGCTGTAAAGCGACGCAAAAAAACCCGCACCAGAATAAATGCGTAAAACAACCGAAACAAAATGGACTTTTGATAAAGTCAAGCAAAACAATTAATTCAATTAATAATCGACAGAGAGAGAAAATGGTACGAAAACGATAGAACTGCCAGTACCGGAATATCCGGCTCGAAGGACCAAAATGTTAATGCGAAGTTCAATCGGTTTCGCACCAAATTAAAATATGCAAAAGAGAAAACGGCGAATAGCGAAAATGCACTTACCTTTTGGTTCGGTGGCTGTTGTCGTTGAAAAGTTGATGGTGATCCTCGTCCTGATGGTACGAAAGGCAAAAAGCGAAGCTAGGATGCGAAGGTAAAGCAAAAAGGAAGGAAAAAGCGAAAAGGAAGGAAAAGCGAAGCGAAAACAAAGGAAATTTTAATGGAAAAAGGTAGCCTCGTGGTAAATGTAACGAATTACAAAAATCGAAAAGAGTTGCGAGTAATACGGCGCGTATTCAAATAGCAAAAGCGAACAGCGGAACGTTAACAGTCGAAGCGGGAGAGCGGCTCCGCTGGCCACGATCGTGAACGCTCGAACGCCAAAAATAGTGCCAAAACACAAAATTCGCCGCTTCTCAAAACTAGGAATGTTAAAGCAAAAAATCTATCTCTCTGTGTCTCTTTACAATAAAACAATTAAAACAAAACGAAAACGAACGTACAAAACAACATGTATGGATCCCGTATTATTATGCAAATAAGTGCCATAACTAACGTTATTTGTCTATCAGACTTCAGAATTTATTTTTCCGTTACTAGGAAATTATTTGACTATAAATAACAAACTACTAAATCCCTTTTTTCTTATTCCCAAATCCCCGATTCTATCATTTATCGAGTAATCAATTGAAAGACCATTAATAATTTTTTGGTGACTATTATAAATTATTTTACTTTTACCATTACAAAAATATGCGATTATCAACTAGCTCGAAGATTTCTCACACAAATACTGTTTATAGTAAAATCCCACATAGTAGGTTTTATAAATTATTTTAAAAAGCACTACTTGCCGCAAAATTAAATAATTTCAAATTTAAACATGTACTAAAACGAAAAGAATTATATTTGAGTAGAAGAAGTAAGTTCCAAAAACGGACAATGCGAGCCACTATTCGGGAAATTAAATACTAAATTTGTTTTTTTTTTTTTTAAATATTTTTAGCTGTCATTTGGGTAGTTAGTCTTGATCATTGCTAGACTATTATTGTTATTGTTGAATATTAAATTATTTGGATAATTATTAACAAAACATTTTATTTTATTTATTCAAAATGTTTCTACAAAAAAGGCAATATTTACAACCATTTTTAATGTGTATCAACTATAAATAAATAACATGAATCTTGTGAGCATAAATATAAACGTAAAAACAAAAAACATCTGCTAAGAGTAAACAAGCGCATTATTATTATTTTTTAAGTACTACTTTTACTTAAATAATTAATTAGAGATTAATTAATCTGAGCAAAATGTGCATCGAACTATTACTGCAAAAAATTATTTACTCTGTTGTTATTTGTTGTATCGATTCCATCTATTTATTTTTGCAATTTGTCAGCATTTTATCAGAATAGCTAATCATCAAAACAAAACCCATAAATCACATCTGCGAAAATAATACGCATAGGTATGTATTAATAAATTGTCGCGTATTATTTCAACATCGCGTAAAGAAAATATTTGTTATACCTATTTTGATTCTTATCTTTTTTGTTATTCAGTGATGGTTTTATAAGAAAATCTTCCACCAAATGGCTAATTCCGGAATTCATGAAAATATCGCGCCAAGCCTCAACCAGATAAATAACATGCTGCTGAACGAAACTGGCTACAGTTTAAATTCGTATCCCGCCTCGGTAACAGAACTTTCTGCAATGCTTGCACATGCGCACAAAGAAAGTCTACCTGCTTTTGAATCCACCCCTACTTAACCAGGTGAGACGCGCGCGATCTTTAAAAAATCACACACGTGCGGCAGTTTATATGCAAAGTGTGGTTGCAACAATGATCCTCAATCGAATGATATACTGTTTCACACGTTCGCCAAACCAGCCAAACGATCTTGGAATCCTACAATTACTCCGGCTCATTATCCGGAAACAGTCAAACGTCTATAGATACCCGAAAATATAAACGCGTCGCCAAAGCCAAAAAAACGCGTTGGTCAAAGCAAACGTGTACCTCAACCATCCCGAAATTACGTTTTCCATACCAATCGAAATATCCAGTGATAATAATTTTGTGTCAAGTAATCCAATCAAATCTGCACCTAGTCAACTGGACTATCCGGATATCCAAAAGTCGCATTTGGATTATCACAAATGTACTGCCCTCGTCTACGAAGCGCAACATCCAGCCAATAAGCAATACGAAGCGCAAAAGTTTCTAAAGGATTTCGGTATTTTTGGGTCCATGGGAAACGGTGCCAGGAATTTGCGTAGAAGTTCCAAAAATTCGATTGACGAAGAGACGATTCATCAGATTCGGAGGAATTCGAAAAATGTGTTGGAGTTTAAACGCAGAAACTCTGGATTATCGGAGGAATATGATTATTTGAAGGGGATCGTGTTGCGGTTGAAAAAGGAGTTGACGGAGTTGGAGGGCAAATATGGAACGAGCCAGTCGGAAATGTGCCAAATGCAAAAAAATCTCGTTTGTAAGGAGGGTGAAGTGCTTAAATTGCAAAGAGAAGTCCACAAGCTCAAGGTAAGCATCTCAGTTCATGATTTCTATTGTTGTCAGTTGGCGATGTAACTACATTATGGCAGCCTTTGTTTTCTGGTAAATGAATTGTGTTGTTGCTGTTTGACGGTAGACAGTATTTCTTATCACTAAACTAATAATAATTGATTTTGCGTTATTGTATTCAGAAGCGTATACAATGTTACTGTGAGATTTCTTCACAATTTGCCTATACCTATTGAACGCCCTGAACTGCTAGCTTTTGTCATTGTTTTCTTTTACTATTTTTAAATTGTTCAAGTTGTTGTTTAGTTCCTTGTTGTTTAAGAACTAAAAATGACTAGGTATTTATTCTTCAGTACTTTAAATAAGAATAATATATTATGTTTAGATGCAATTCAACATGTAACGAAGCGTTTTCGTTACGCCGGTCTTTGCGCTGTTTTTCCTGAAACAAACACTGAAATTAGATTTTACCACGGTACCACTACTTTACATACTCACCGTAACTGGTAGGGCTGCCTGTCCTAGCCCATGTTTATGACAAATCCGTACGAAGGCCCGAGGAATTGCTTCGAGGTGGATTCCCGCAAACATCTAAAATGTTTGAGGTTAGGTGCGAATCACTACTACAAACGACTATGTTTCGATACTTACCCCATTAGAGGGTGTTTCCTGCAGGAGTTGGGCGGCGTCCACATCGTTTTGTTGCACTTTCCTTGCACTTACCACTACACTTAACTGCCGACCTAACTGCCTCGTTTTGTTTACGTTTGAACTGTCAACTGTATGCACCGGTCGGTTCACGAGTCAGCTGTTGCGTTTAAACTACGCGTTAATCGACCGAATCCGAATCGCTTTTAATTAGCTGTAGTAATTAAACCGTCTTGCAAATATTGCACCGATTTATCCGTTTGTTTTGTCTGAAGCAAGTTCTGGTCGAGTCAATTGGAATTTCTTCGTTTCGTACTGAGGTTTGGAACAACATCCTGACGTATGTGCACCGCAGAGGTTAATGGGATTGTTTACAACGTGTGCTACCGCGGAAGTGCAGTTAAATAGTGCATCATGGGTAATTTTGTGTTTAAATGTGCGCCAGTGTCGGTTGTGTTTGTTCGCGCGGAAATTCGAATTGTCTTCGAATTTGGGGTAGCAGATTCGGCACCAGAAGTTTGGGATCGGTTTCTCCTTCTCATCCACCGAAGAACAATGAGTTTTTGCATGTATTTTATTCAATAAATAGGTCAGGAGCTCATTATTTCAGTCTCTTTTCCTGTGCCACTGAAGCAAACCAGTAGTATCGCGATTACCAGTTCAAACCGTATTTTTTTTTGACCAACTTCAATAAATTATGCAGTAAGTCTTTGTTAATTTTATTTTGGTGCAAGTCTCTTGTGTTTTTGTCATTCCGGTACCGCAGTTTTCTGCACAAAGGTCTTCTGGGGATTGGGTCGAGTGCAAACCGGCAATTTTCCGTCGACCTCGTTTAGGCTTAGCGTGTCACGTAATTGGTGGCTGGGTTCTATGAGACAGTTTCTGATCTTTTGGCTCGAGTGCAAACCACCAAATTTTCTATGAACACGTTTCTAACGAATCCCAGCTATTCCTGGTGCACGCCGCCGTTTTGTTTTAAAATAACGACAATAGTCCGAATTAGAGACCACACTTTCACCAAAGTAAAATAACCGTTCTGTTCTGTAAACCGTTTTCCGCTCGTTCTCGTGAGCATTACTATTAATTGTAAACCGTTCAAATATGTAATAAAGTTTATTTAACCGAGTTTTCTGTGTGCGTTTCCAAATTTTACCTGTTACTCCGACTGAATCCGCTACCCAATCGAGAGCAAACTCGTTAAAAACTGGCGCCCGAGCAATTTTCAGAAATTCCGGAAAACAGCGTCACAAACAATCTAAAAATATAATTCGATCTAGTAAAATTTGCAGCACTTTTTACCTTTAAATTTCTGCAAGTGGGAAATGCTTAAAACCATTATTATAAATTGTAAAATTCGATAACTTTTGCTTTTAACGTTTATTTTTATTCCTTTGCGCAAACTTTTCTTTTAATTGAGTAAACCACAAATAGGAACATTTTGAATTACGCCATTAATATTAATTGATAAAAATTAATATTAACGTTAAGAGAAAATCTGAATACATTATTGGAAAGCTTTGTCTTCAACTTTTTTTTTTTTTTTGACATGGAGGAATGCTTTACGCACCGCCCTCGTATATCTACGAGGGAGTGTGGGACTAGACACTAATCAATAGTGCCATACCCACTAAACCTCCATGTCTCGAAGCGCCCGCCACCCTTGGATGCCGTCAGGCATGTCTCACGAGTAGGCGGGTATGTTTGTGGACGTCATCCTTCAATGTCCTCCCTCACACTTGCATCCGACGAAGGTACCGTTCGTCTTCGTCCTTCGTCCTCAATATGTCGGTCACCATTGTATGTACCGCTTCCCACTTCTCCTCTGTCTCAAGCATAGCCGGAACCAGAGTTTCAGTATTCAGCGGACATCCGACCACCTCTTCTGCCGCTTCCCTATCCAGGTCCCACCGTTTGCACCGCAGCACCATGTGCTCCACAGTAATAATATTATTTTTAGGTCTTAATTAATAAAAATTTTAATTTTTCAATGCATGGCAAATTTAGTAAAGAATTCAAAAATGTAAATAGTTTTGCTCACCTTTTAGAAGAACTAAAAATGACTAGGTATTTATTCTTCAGTACTTTAAATAAGAATAATATATTATGTTTAGATGCAATTCAACAATCTAAAAATATAATTCGATCTAGTAAAATTTGCAGCACTTTTTACCTTTAAATTTCTGCAAGTGGGAAATGCTTAAAACCATTATTATAAATTGTAAAATTCGATAACTTTTGCTTTTAACGTTTATTTTTATTCCTTTGTGCAAACTTTCCTTTTAATTGAGTAAACCACAAATAGGAACATTTTGAATTACGCCATTAATATTAATTGATAAAAATTAATATTAACGTTAAGAGAAAATCTGAATACATTATTGGAAAGCTTTGTCTTCAACTTTTTTTTTTTTTTTTAACATGGAGGAATGCTTTACGCACCGCCCTCGTATATCTACGAGGGAGTGTGGGACTAGACACTAATCAATAGTGCCATACCCACTAAACCTCCATGTCTCGAAGCGCCCGCCACCCTTGGATGCCGTCAGGCATGTCTCACGAGTAGGCGGGTATGTTTGTGGACGTCATCCTTCAATGTCCTCCCTCACACTTGCATCCGACGAAGGTACCGTTCGTCTTCATCCTTCGTCCTCAATATGTCGGTCACCATTGTATGTACCGCTTCCCACTTCTCCTCTGTCTCAAGCATAGCCGGAACCAGAGTTTCAGTGTTCAGCGGACATCCGACCACCTCTTCTGCCGCTTCCCTATCCAGGTCCCACCGTGTGCACCGCAGCACCGTGTGCTCCACAGTAATAATATTATTTTTAGGTCTTAATTAATAAAAATTTTAATTTTTCAATGCATGGCAAATTTAGTAAAGAATTCAAAAATGTAAATAGTTTTGCTCACCTTTTTGTACTTTTGCTCACCTATCCAGCAAAGATACCGTTTCAGAGATCGCTATTTTCAAGATTATTGTTACAATTAATCGCCAAAATCAGTTGCATTTCTAGTCGCTTAATTAAACTGTATTACTTGAATTCTTTACTGAATTCGCCAGGTATAATTGAAAATTAAAATGTTTTATTAATTAAGGCCTGATTTTTTGTAACTCAAATATTAACATATACATTATGTTAAATCTTTATTGCTACAAAAACAATTGGCTATTGACTTTTGTTATTTTAGGTTACGCAGTAAGACCACAACGTGCACATTATACGACATTCTTTAATCATGCAAGGTTATTAGTACAATCTGATATTCTATTTGCAACAATAAGATAACAATCTTGTATATCGAAATATTACAGAGCGAGAGTGTGTGTGTCGTCTGTCAATTCTTGGCGGTTAGTTGATGTAGAGAATTATGGCCTGTTCAGACGTTATTGTTAAGGCGCGTTCACAACAACTTTGAATATATTTTGAATTAATAATATAATTCAAAGTATATGGCTTTAATTTATAATGTTGTATATATTAATCCAATGCAAATCATAATTTTACTTTAATATTTTTTTATTGTTTTTATATGCTTAGATAAATATCGCGATGTGCTCGATATTGAAACATGCAACACCACACGCTAATCTACTATTAAAAGTGAATTTCGTAAGTTCTTAGATTTGTCACTTCTTAAGTTAGTCGCTTTCTTGTGGCAATGACTTCTTTACGATTTCTTTTTAGTGGCAAATAAATTAAATAGATTTTGGATTACACGGTAAAAGTAAGCTAATGTTAATTTGTTCTATTAGATATTCGTTTACTTCCATGAATATCCAGAATCACGCTACAGAACAATCAATCAATCGATATTACCTACTCTTTTCAGTTTAAGATAATCGTGCATTTATTTCATTACATAAATTCTTAAAATAAAATAATCTGTCTGTACTTTCATTTGTGTTCATTCAATAGTCAAAAAAGTTTCCTGTGGTAAGCGTTTTTAAGAACAACGTTTCAAAATCAGTTACTGATTGATAACCAATTTTGGTAAAAAATCAAAAGTTTGTGAGTAATGAAAAAACAAGTCAATAAAGAAACGATTAATTAATGTTTCATACAAAAATAAAATGTTAAAATAATTGGTCAATAATAAATTCATAGCCGTTTTATATCTATTTTTTAAAAACGCGCATTACAATGTATAACATCTCTCGTAGTCACTTCTCTCGTGGAAGAAGTATTGTAATTGTGAAAAATTTGACACACTCAACGTTCAATTTTTTGACATTTTAGAATACGTACGTACATACATCACAAACATGATAGATATACTGGGGATGAAGGGTCAAAATTGGACAAATCTTGATAATTAATCCAAATTTTGGATAATTGATCCAAATGTTGCACCAAATATCTTATCTTATTATTTTGCACACATATTGCGAAGATGTTGGAGAACATTATTCTGAAAGCGCATTAATTCCGCTTGAAATCCGCTTGACCGGGTCAAGCGAAGGTTGAATTTATTTAATTCTTTTTATTTTTAATTTTTTACAATATTTTTACACTCACTATATAATTGTTATTGTGCCTTATTGTTACTGTGATTTTCTTGTCTAAAGAGGTAATAATCCTCCTGCTGTTGTTGCTTCGTGTAAAATGGGAAAAGAATCTAACGATTCTAACCTCAAACCTGGGCATCTTACATGTAAACAATGTAAGAAGAAAGTGGTAAAATCCTTGGACTGCCACATGTGCGGCTCTAAATTTCATCCTGGTTGTGCTGCACTTGCAAAAGTTCTTTATGACGGAGAGGATAATCTCATATGTTGTGGTTTGAGTAACTTACCTACTTCGTCACTAATTCGATCAACTTCGACCGATGCGGATAGAAATAAGCGTCCTCGCAGTGAAGTAAATGAAGATACAGAAAACTATACATTGGAGGACATCTACTTATTACTTACTCAGATCCAAGCCACAAATAAATCTTTAGTTGATAAAATCGATCTACTTATTGCTGAGAATGTCATCCTGAAGTCTGAGGTAAATCTTCTGAAGTCTTCTTCTAAGGTTAAACCCAATGAGCGTTCGTTTGCCTCAATTACTTCTTCTCACTCAGTTGTCATAAAGCCGAAAGACACGTCTCAAGATTTGTCCACTACTAAAAGCGATCTGATGAAGTCTATGGATCCAGTCAAATCTAACTTACCAATTACCAATGTACGCAATCTGAGCAATGGTAAGGTACTGATTACCACCAATTCCATCGACAACAAGCTCAATCTTCAGAAGTTGGCCACAGAGAAATTGTCCAGCAAATACGACATTGCGGAAGTTTCTGCACTTAATCCGAGAATCCGCATAGTAAACCTTATCGAAAAACCAGAAACTGATGACATCTTGGCTGATTACATTCGCTTGCAAAATCCGGAAATCTTCAACAGTGATTCACAGCTTAAAATAGTTTCAGTCTCACCTTTGCGAAATAATAAAAATTTGTTTCAGGCGGTTGTTCAATTGGACAGTACTACTTACGCTAAATCTCTGTCTGCTGGTAAGCTTTCTGTCGGCTACGAATACTGTAAGGTATATAGTGCAATCGATTTGAAGCGATGCTATAATTGTTGTGGTTTCCACCATATTGCTAAGAACTGCAATAAAAAGTTGGTGTGTCCTAAATGCACTGAGGATCACAAAATAGCTGATTGTAAGGCATCGAATTCGGTATGTAACAATTGTGTACTTTATAATAAGAGATCTGCTGTCAAAGTTGATGATAATCATCTTACTTGGGATGTAAACAAATGCCAAACCTACAAAAACACACTTGAACGTTTTACAGCTGGCATTGTAGGACAATAGCAGCCAAGGTCACGAACTTATGGTTCTAAACTAAAACAGACTAAAGTGTCTACCTTCTGCGGATTCTATCAGAATGTACGAGGTCTCAATAGCAAACTTCCCAATTTATACAGTTCTCTGTATTCAGCTTACAATCAATATGATGTGATTGCTTTTACGGAATCTTGGCTGTCGGATTCCATCGACAATACTGAAATTGCTGATCCAAACTTATTTTCTGTTTTTAGGTCTGATAGAGACTCTCAAGCTACTGGCAAATCTCGAGGTGGTGGTGTACTTTTGGCGGTCAATAATATGCATAAGTCTTCAATAGTAAATATTAATGCAATTCGAGAAAACTTCTGTGGTATTAAAATGATAGATATACTGGTGGTAAAAATTCAGTTTAATTCCAACTGTTTATTTGTTGTGACGGTATACATTCCACCTGGTCTTAAATCAGGCTTCTATGAAATCTTCTTTGATTTAGTTTCTTCGTTATATTTTATGTATGGTCACAGTCTTCTTATATTAGGTGATTTTAATATCTCTAATTACCACTCAGAGCGTCACACATGTTCTAATGACTTACATGTGTCTCTTTCTCAGCTTTGCGGAATTTTTGATCTGGTTCAATATAATGAAGTAGCTAACGTCAACGGCAGACTATTAGATCTAGTGTTTTCTAACCATAAGTGTTCTGTCAACATGTCTCTCGATCCACTACTAAAAATCGATCTGCATCATCCTCCACTTACATTTAACTTCTCTCTATGCCACGAAAAGAAAAATAACTTTTCACATGTACCAACTTCTTCCTACAACTTCAAAAAAGGTGACTACATAAATCTCTATACAGAGATATGGGAATGTTCTTGGTCGGATATTACGTGCTCAGATGAAGTTGATACAGCGGTATCAAATTTGTACTACAAATTAAACAATCTGATTGCTAAGTATGTCCCACTTAAGAAACCATCATCCCGTATCTATCCACCATGGTTTAACGGCGAAATCATTAAGAAATTAAAGCTGAAGGATAAAGCTCGCAAACTATTAGTCTTTGATAATTGTGAGAATAATTTATCATTCTTTAGGCAACTGCGATCTGAATGCAAATTACTAATGGATAATGCTTATAGAGACTATGTACATAAAGTTTGCAACAATGTTCAGTCCAACCCAAATAGTTTTTGGACGTTTGTAAATTCAAAACGGCACTCCTCAAATATTCCATCATCAATGGTACACAATTCAAATGAAGTTTGTACTCCTTCTGCAATTGTAAATGCGTTTGCTGATTATTTTGCAGAAGCCTTTAGTTTGCCCTCCAATACTTCAAATACCTCAACATCTTTATCAATGTGTTCAAATACCTTGCAATGGTGTATTATAAAAGAGTCAGACGTGCTTACTAAACTTAAAAAAGTAAAGAACAATTTTTCCATGGGTCCCGATTGCATACCTTCTTTCTTAATTAAAGACTGTGCCACTGTACTCTGTATTCCTCTTACTAAGATCTTCAATCTTATCTTGAAAAGTTCATTTTTTCCTACATTCTGGAAACTCTCTCGAGTCACACCCATATTTAAGAAAGGTAACCGAAATTTGATTGAAAATTATAGACCAATTTCAATTCTATCTAACTTCGCAAAAGTATTTGAATCTCTGTTATATGATGTAGTTTCCAATCACACTAAACACCTTATCTCAATTAACCAGCATGGTTTTATGCCTGGGCGTTCTACCAATACCAATCTTACATGCATTACTCAGTATATAAGTGAATCAATTGATGAACGTAACCAAGTTGACGTTATATATACCGACTTCTCTAAGGCATTCGACAAACTTGATCACAAACTGCTACTTCATAAACTTGATAGCTTTGGTTTTACAGATCCACTAATAAAACTTGTCCGATCCTACTTAGTAAATAGACAAAGTTTTGTGCAATGCCATGGGCACAGATCAGCAGTTTTTGATCAACTGTCGGGTGTTCCTCAGGGATCAGTGTTGGGTCCGTTATTGTTCAATCTATTTATTAACGACTTATCCTTAAATCTTTCAATTGATCACTTACTATACGCTGACGACCTTAAAATGTACACCACTGTCTCAACTGAGTTTGATTGTCTTTGTCTCCAACGTAACTTAAACACCATTGAGCATTGGTGCTTTGAAAATAAGTTACCTCTTAACATTAATAAATGTTTAGCTATGACTTTCAGTCGAGCAAAATCATCCATCATCTTTGAATACAAGCTTATGGATACTATACTTGAACGTCCGGCCGAAGTTACTGATCTTGGTGTTGTATTTGACCAAAAACTGTCATTTGTTCCACATTTTAAGCAAACCATTTCTAGCTCTTTCAAGCGCCTTGGATTCGTAATGCGTAATACTAAAGACTTTGGCATCAGACCTCTTATTGTACTATTTTGCTCACTTGTTCGATCGAAGTTAGAATATGGTAGCTGTATTTGGTCACCAATGTATATTAATCATGTTACGGCACTGGAATCAGTACAGCGTCGATTCTTAAAATTTCTTTTTCTTCGAGTTTGTGGTTTTTATCCGCCACAAGGTACACCTCAGTCTGATTTGTTGACAATTTTTAAATTTGATAGTCTTCAGAGTCGTCGGTCTCTTCAGCTTGTAGTATTCTTGCATAAATTGGTCAACTGTCAGACTGATTGTTCGCAACTGGTGGATAGAATCCACTTTCGTGTTCCCCGGCTTGCCAGCAGAATACAGAGTATTTTTTATTATTCTACCCCACGTACTAATGTGTTAATGTCTTCACCGCTAGTCAAAATGTATGTCGCGTTTAATAATATTAGTGATACTTGTGATATTTTTTATTCTTCGCGCAATGACTTTAAAAATGCAATTTGTGGTAGTAATTAGTTTATCTTGTTCTGTATTATATGTTTTTTTTAGTTAGTCTGTTACTTTGTTGTTTCTGTCTAATTGTTATTTGGCATAATGTTTTTCCTGTATTATTCACGTGATTACTCTCTCTGTAATTGGAGCATGCTCCGTTGAGAGTTTTAAATAAATAAATAAATAAATAAAATAAATAATTAAAACTTATTCCTTTTATCCCAGTTGTCTTTTAAATTTTTTGTTAAAAATCAGTTATGTAAATGTCTTATTTGTCAACAATTAAAGATGACAGATTTGAACTAAAAGTGACAGAGGTCGAATTGTTAATTAAAATGTCTTCATTTTTCAAAAAATGCCTGATGTCAACAAAATAACAGATGTCAACAAAATGACAGATTTTAACAAAAAAGTGAAAAATGTTAATAAAAACCACTACATTGAATAGATGTGATTAAAAATGACAAATGTCAACTAATGGTGACAAACGCTCACTAAAAAAACATGTCACCTAAATATACAGATATTAACGAAAAATTGAAAAAGTTTATAAAATCTTTGATAGATGTTCACTAAAAATGACAAATGTCAACTAAATGTGACAGTGGATTTCAACTAATAGTGATACCCGTTAAAAAATATAATAACTTAAATCAGAAATTTTTACATAACGAGCGAAGTAACGTGGAATTTAATTTTTTTATATATATTTGCACTCAAAATGTATTAATATCACATAAAATAAAAAATACAAAAATATTTTTTGAACATATTTTTTGTTAAAGTAATTTCCTTGGTAATTTTGAATGTATAAAATTCAATATATTCAACCTCAATATTCCTAAAAATTCAAGGTATGTGTAATAAGCAACAATAAAATTGCAAATAGACGCTGGATTTGACGAGAGCTGGATTTTTTTTTCAAAATATTGGGTTTTCACGCTCCTTCATGGGAATCAAGCACTTGATTCAAATGATGATTCTGATATTTTAGCAATATCGAGATTTATAATTTTGAAAAGTCGTTCTTAAAAAAAATCAATTTCATGCTCAATCGTTGAGCATGAAATAAACAACGGACTGTAAACACTACATTTTCAGCGTCTGGTGGCCGACACAACATTTGACTTAGAGATGCTTAAGAGAAACAAAATAACAAAGAAAACTGTAACATAATTCAAAACATTAACAAGTCCACGGGTTCCCTCTTCTTAGCTCTAGTTAACCGTTTTATACTAGATGGTGGATTTAAGGCGGGTTTAAGGCTTAATTTGTACAATTGGTATAGATTTGTCGCCGAAAAGGTTACGGCAAACTTTTATCGTTGTCAATGACAAAAATGCAGTGCCATGTGCAAGTATTCACATGCGAATTAAATTGACAACTATAATATCAGGCTTTTACTATAGCAGGCTACTCGTATTTTGTTTTCACAAAAAAGTCCAAGAGCTTAAGTTCAAGTTAAATTATTTAGAAATGATAACAGATTGGAGATATAAAATAGAATAATTAATATTCTATGTTCGCTTCTATATTGATCTCAACAGTCAAAATTCAAATTATCACGCATTCAAATGACGTTAGTGTCAATTCTATTGATATCATGGTTGTATTAAAATTATGCAAGATTTCAAAATATTCCAAACTTAGTGAATCCTCTTATTTACCACTCCATGAATTCTTTTAGAGACAAATATGAAAGAGTAACTTAGGCCTAAAGAACTATTTTCTGAAGATGGACAATCTGGCGGATAAGTATCAAGTTTTTGATTTGCTCGTGATATTGTTTTTTTTTTGGCGAGGTCCACTTTAAAAAGAAGAATTTTTTTCCGTATTTCCTTAAATTTTCTAAACCGTATTTGAATTTGACCGACAATTGTATCCACATTTTCATAAAAAAGTTTTTGGTATGATTGTTGCGTATCTGGTAAATCGGTTAGCAAGTGATTCGAATAAAGTGAAAGTGGAGTCAAAAATATTATTGAAATTAATTTCGTGGGTCCTAAATTCTTGCAATTTACTCAAAAAGGTATGGGCGTTATTAATAAGAGTAGGTGTTGATAGTGACACTGATACCGATACACACTTTTTGTCAAATTGTAAAGAGGATGATTTAGGTTGCGAACCTATTTCATAAAATTATCTTTCCATAAATGCTTCAGGATTTACATATATATATTTTTTTAATTTTGTTACATATTTATTATATTTGTTACAAAATACGGATTCACGTCTTTCCTTCTACGACAACACTTCTTCTTAAATGAAAGATGCGTTTGAATTATTTCAGTAAGTTATACATTTTTATTGCATGTCTGAATTTTTTTCAACAGTACAGAAGAACTTTTATCAAATTTTTCTATAACTTAGTTTGGAAGTTTTTGAGAGAAGTCAATTTGCCTTAAAATGTTTGGTTTGATATAGTATATTACATAACGAGCGCGGAAAGTGACGCTTAATACACGATTGGAGATGTTGCGGCAACCCTCGAGTGTGTTAAGTTACTTTCCAGCGAGTTATGTACGCTATTTTTCCCACGACCAAACAATAATCTAACGAATGTTAATTATTTTGTTAATTATTGTTAATGATGTAACTTTTATCTTTTTTAATGATGTAAAAATGTAAATTAAAAATGTCAACTGTGATAACAAAAATCAAGCCGGTAAGATGATTTACCTCAGTATACGAAAAGTCAAATATATGCAACTAAACATGCACACTATAGCACTATTTATTTTTAATTGCTAAATAGATCAATCAAAAAAACGATTTGTTTCGGTTTCAATAAATGCACCATTAATCTGTCATTACCTCGGTTAAAATCTCTAAAAAACTCACTGGATAAATGATCGCTGTAGAAGAAGAAGAAGAAAAAACAAATGATTGAGATTAAGTGTTAAATCTATAACGCACAGCTTACCCGTGCGTTATAATAACGCACGGCTAAATGATATTGCATGCTTTCGTCGTATGTTTCTTGTACGGAAATTATGATTTTCGTATATGGTCGTGGGAAATAGTAGACTACGTGGCAAAAGGCGAAACCGAGCGAATGCAAACGAGCGTGAATTGGCTGCACAAAGGGCGAAGCCCCCGAGTGCAGCCAACTCGCGAGTTTGCATTCGCGAGGTTTCAGCCCCGTGCCGCGTATATTATTTTTCACAAAAAGAACATCGAAAATGGTGATGGAATAAATGGACTATAAACTGGTTGGTGACATGGTCTTTGATTTTTCATCAAAATAAACGATGAAAACCGATTCAGTGAATGTCGTCTTTCCTTTTTGTTTCTGCCAAGCAACAAACGCATTGTAAGCTTGTTCGTAGCGCGCTTTTGATTTCGCTGGCAACATTTTTTCGGCAAGGATCTTCTTCGCCTCTTCCTCGAATTCAGGTGGAGTAAAATGCTCTTTATCACTCGACATTTTGGCATTTTTTTCAATTGTTTTCAGGAACGAGTTTTTGCAACGACACAAATATTGGCAATACGCACTGACTCAGACAATTTTTTATCAGAGATGTGAAGTTAGCGTTGCAACACAAGTGCAGCCACTACAGTAAACCCAAAGTTTATGTACGTAGTAGTGACAACTTAGGTCGTAACTTTACGCGAAAGTATAAACACTAGGGTTTGCAATAAGAGACTTGGAAACTCTAGGGTGTGAAAGTATTAACGTGCGCGCTCACCTGTACACCGCCATTTTCGCAACGCTTCACAGGATACGAAAGCAGCTATTTTCGATGTTTGTATTGTGAAAATACTATTTTTTCCGTCATCGAACATTGATAGGATTGTTCAAAAAGTCATACTAATCTAGTAATCCTAAATCTGACAAATATTATCCGGTGGGTTTCATGAGTGAAAATACGAATGAGTTAGAACTTATTTTTTCAGTGATGAATCTTTTTGTTTTACTAAATGAGATCATGAAACTTGAAAAGTAATCTGGCTTATAATTTTTAATTTTTTTGGTTTCTAAAAATTTTAAAAATACAATACACATTTAAATATGTGATAGAAAACACAATATGAAATATGCACCTCAAAGTTTCATTCCTCAGAATTTATTCAATAAATAAACTAATCCTACAATTAATTACACGCAATGCAAAATCAAAGGAATGATTTTAATCACACTGCTGACACTGCTGTTGTGTATGATGGATAAGAGATTCTCGTTTGATATTCAAATACATTATTACTTTGCAATAATCATAATAACGAGGTAAAATGTATTGTACTGATTGTACTTTTTTGCTTTACAGAGTGTTCTTCAGCAAACAACCACCTTTACAAAAGATGGAGATATACTTACTAGTATACAAGAAATACATGCTATGGCTAATACTACCCCTCAAAGTCTGCAATCGCTTAATAATTGCTGCATCTCAAAAAAGCAAGGCGTTTCTGCCGAATCAAGTGAATCTTCAGGACAAGCGAGTGATATCAACATTACCAAACATGAGAAAGATTTTAGGTAATCATTTGTACTTGCATATTTCAAATCTAAATTTAATACTTTTAGAGCAAAGCAACTTATTAAAGATGCTATAATGGATAACGATTTTCTAAAAAATTTGGACACTTCTCAAGTGAGAGAAATAATTGATTCAATGTATCCTAATGAATTTTTCGAAGGCTCTTATGTGATACGAGAGGGTGAAGCTGGTGCTCATTTGTTCGTGTCAGCGAACGGCAATTTTGAGGTTATCAAAGAGGACAAAGTTTTGGGACACATGGGGCACGGAAAAGCATTTGGCGAACTTGCCATACTATACAACTGTACTAGAACCGCGTCTATTCGGGGTATGTCTTGTACTCGTATAATAAAAACGACAAACATTATTATCATTCGAATAAACATTTAATTATTTTATTTAGTTATATCCGATTCCAAAGTATGGGTGCTAGATCGTAAAGTTTTTCAGCAAATTATGGTTCGAACTGGCCTACAGAAATTGCAAGACAATATTAGCTTTCTTAAATCGGTGCCACTTTTACAGAATCTCAATACTGACGTTTTGGCTAAAATTGCTGATGTTTTAGAAGTGGTAAGTTATTTTAAAGCAATTTAAACAAACATGTCAGTTTTAAGTTTTACAGGAATTTTACCCAGCAGGGGCGTATATTATTAGGCAGGCAGCCAGTGGCGATACGTTTTTTATAATTGGGAGCGGTTGCGTTAAAGTAACCCAAAGATTACCTGGTATGTATATATACAATGAATGTGTGTACGAAATACCTCACAACTATATAATAGTATGATATAAACTTTATACCTTTTAACTTGTCACCCACGTGACTAAAGTATTGATCTAGCTCGGACGTTCGTTTTGTATCTAAACACCATACGAGCGCACTATACTATGCTTTAATTCAGACAGACGCATTTAGGACGATACAGCAGTAGTCACGAGAGTGACAAACAAAAAGTTTTGTTGTTGCTGTTTCATCTCTTTACAAATGGCGCGTATAATTTGGCATTTTGATCTTGAGCTCTACGTCAGAAACGCAATGAAACTTAATCAGTTCAATTCCAGTGCAAATCTTTTTATAGAAATTTAATTGACAATTTAATCGTTTAACGGGCACTTTTAGGACGATTGGTTTGGATAGGATTGCTAAGATACAAAAAGATTCGTTCAGCTGATTGTACAAAAATAGTACATAGGGAACTTAAATGTGATGTTTTGTTTGTAACGAACAGATAAAGAATGAATTTCTAGAATTAAAAAAATAAATTTTATGGTTTCCGTTCCAGAATTAAAAAAATAACTTCAATGGCGGGAATTTCAAACAACAAATATTAGTTGATTAGTAAATCATTTGTATCTATATCTGAAATGATTATTATTTAACTTTTTATGACTAGGTCGTCTGGAAGAAGAAGAAATGCGTACTTTAGAACGTGGTGACTACTTCGGTGAACAAGCCTTATTAAAAAAAGACTGTCGAACCGCATCAATAATTGCCTTAAGTCCCGGTGTCGAATGCTTGACTTTAGATCGTGATTCTTTCAAACAACTCATAGGAGATCTATGCGAAATTAAAGAAGAAGATTATGGAGATGAGCAACGCTTAGCACGACCTTCTTGTGCAGATTGCTTAGAACCTCAAGGTAAATTTTAAGAGCTTCACTATATAAAAGTTCATAACTGATACTTTAAATGTTTTTGTAGAGTTTGATTACATAAAATTAGATGACTTAGAAGTCGTAGCGACTTTAGGAATAGGTGGCTTTGGTCGTATAGAACTAGTCCAGTATATGCATGACACTTCTCTTAGCTTTGCATTAAAATGCCTAAAGAAACAACACATTGTTGAAACGCAACAACAGGATCATGTTTACAGTGAGCGCAATATCATGATGAGTTGCAGAAGTCCATTCATTTGCAGGTAAAAGGATGTTGCAGCACAATTGAACAATCTAAGAATAGTGTTTTACGCATGTGCCAGCTTATCAAACCATTTATTTTTGTATCAGATTATACCGTACGTTTCGCGATACCAAGTACGTCTACATGTTGCTGGAATCGTGCTTGGGTGGGGAAGTTTGGACAATGCTACGCGATCGCAGTTGTTTTGATGATCACACAACAGGATTTATCACAGCTTGTGTTGTTGAAGCTTTCGAATATCTTCACAGCCGAGGCATTATCTATAGGGATTTGAAACCAGAAAATTTATTACTCGATAGCAGGGGTTATGTAAAAATTGTGGAATTTTGATTTTCGAAACGTTTAGGATATAGTAGTAAAACGTGGACTTTTTGCGGTACTCCTGAATACGTTGCACCCGAAACGATTTTGAATAAAGGACATGATCGAGCCGTGGATTATTGGGCGCTTGGTATTTTAATGCATGAGCTTTTAACTGGAAAGTAATTAAAATTGCCTCTCAAATGATGCGAAAATATTGATTTATTACTTGTTAAATATTTTAGTCCACCATTCACTGCTTCCGATCCCATGAAAACTTATAATTTGATTTTGAAAGGAATTGATATGATTGATTTTGCCAAACATAATATTGGACGATCAGCACAGAGTCTTATTAAGAAACTATGCCGTGATTCTCCCTCTGAAAGACTGGGCTATCAAAAAGGCGGTGAACGGTTCCCAACTAGTTTGTAAGGCTAGGTTGGGTCGTGGATAATGACAAGACACTTTGTAGGAGTGAATTGTCATGAGTTAAACACAATTGTAGTGGTAAATTATAACTGAGTTTTATTCGACAAGTTTTGGGTATTTATTGGGATCTCACATAACCATGATCCCCATAAATCGATGTATATTCATAATACAATAAAACATTATACAAACCATATATAACATATGTTTTGTTGTATATTATGATAAATAACTAATTAATAACATTGCGATTAATACAATTAATAAATAAAACATTATACAAACCATATATAACATATGTTTTGTTGTATATTATGATAAAAAACTAATTAACCTACATTTCACAAAGTGTCTCGTTGCACTTAAACTGTTTTCTGTTTAACTTCGTTAAACATTCTGCGCCACTCCCACAGGGCACCGTATTGGCGCCACTTCAGCATCTTTTGTAAGGGTGGCTTTTCTGGAGAGTTCTCTTTTTGGTGACCCATGGACGTTGGTAGTGGAATGGAGCACTCGGTGGCTCCAGCGCCCAATTCTCCTCGGGTACTGCTGGTGGACTATCTCATCCGTAGTTGAGCTCCACCTCAGGTTGTACCGGTGGTTCTACTTCTGGTTCCAGCGCCCAATTCTCCTCGGGTACTGCTGGTGGACTATCCCATCCGTAGTTGAGCTCCACCTCAGGTTGTACCGGTGGTTCTACTTCTGGTTCCACTGGCTTGTGTATGAAGATTTCCAAGTGCCTGCTTGCGCACTTGAGAAGATGTTTTGCAATTCTTTTTGGCAGAACCCAGTGGAGATGGTTGTACTTGCACTGAATTAGCTCGTTCATGATACTGTCTCGGTTTGGTTGGTTGATAGATTTGATGAGGTGTGTGAATCTACTGAGTTGTAGTTCATGTTCCTTTAGTATTTATACCGTTTATATTTATTAGTTAAAATAAATATTATTAGTTGTTCTTTGTCCAGTCAGCATTGTTTCGGTATATTATAATGCTGAGTTACTTTTTGAGGCTGGTTCTGATTGCCTTTGATTAGGTAATCATCCTGCCTCTCACGACGAATATTACGACCATTATTGTTCCAGTGCCTCCGAAGAGTCATTGGGCTTTTTCAGAGGTACCATTTCTATACTTGCGCCATTCTTTTCTTTCTGCACTCCATTTGTTTTCTGTTGGTGTTGTTTACATTTCTTCTTTAGTATTTTGTAGGATGTCCAACAGATTACAATCATGCCACTTATAATGCCTACTGTCACTCCACTTGTTATCCCTGCGTGAATGTGGATTGTTTTCCAGGGTGTGTTTTCTAGCTCTTCTTTGATCATATGTTCTTCGTTTATGATCCCATTTAGATTTTCTCCTGCCTTACTTATTGAGTCTAAGTGAATTCGTTCTTCTTTAAATGTTTTCACTTTTGTGCTGATGTTAATTTTTACATGTTTGGAGAATCCAGCAATGGTTGGTGCGTCATAGTTTCGTTTAGGAGTGATAGTATTTTCTTTGGTTATTATCACGCAATCAGGTGATATTTGAATTAATCCAGTTTTGTTGAGTCTAACATCTTCTCGTTCACCATTGCATGTAATAGCAATGTTGCATTCTTCATTGGAAATAAATTGCCAAGTATTTCTCATGTGCACTTGCTTCCATATGATTCTTTCATTGATTTTGATTTTCTTGATATCACAATGAGTTGATGATCTTTGGTATATTTCATCAATTATGCAGTTTGGATTGTTTTCAATACTCTGTACTGATAGTGGTGAACAGATGTATTTTGTTGTATCGTATTTCATACTCTCTTTAAGATCATCAGCCTTAAGTTGAAAATACCTTTGATTGTTGTAATCGACGGCTAGCATGTCGCTTGGAGTATCAAGTATCCAGTAGGATCCGTTTTCAATCTTAAGTGGTACAGGTGTTACTTTTAATAGCGTGTACTCAGTCATTTCTGTCATTGCAAAATATCCCAATATATGAATACTTTTGTTGCTGTAATTTACTGAATTTTTTTGAATTACTGTGCTTAAGATTTGGATGTTTGTTGGTAATTTTTTCGTTGCCTCATTTATTATTTCGTTGATTTGTGCTGGTGACAAAATGCTGAGTATGCTCCCTTGGTTGTGACATAACTCAAGCACCTTTGTATATTGCATTATAATTTCTGTTATGCAATTTGTAGCCACTTGATATGTGCTTAATACTTGGATTGCTAGTTTATTATGGTCTATTCTTGCAAACCACATCTGCATCTTGTTGATTGATGATAGTCCTTGTTTTAACTTTTCTTGGAAATGACTCATTTGTTTATAAATTCGTTGTTCCGTTTCGTTAAATGTTGCCACCGTTGAAATCATAATTTTTGTTTGGTGATTTGCGGTTTTGATTAGCTCATGTTGATTTTTATTCAACGTATCGATGTCTTCATATACTTCATCGTTAACTCCGAACACCGATGTCATCAGTTTTCCTAGTAGACCTCGTTTCATTCGATTGTTTTTGATTATCATTCCTTTTTCAATCCATTTAACCTGTTTTTCTTGCTCTTGTAGATGTTCCACTAACTCTGAACATTGGGTTGCCTGTGTTAATTTTTTGGCTTGTTTGCAAATGTTTTCCATCTGTTCAACCATTGTTGCTACGGTTTTGAAATCTTTAAACATTTTCTCTTTGTCGTATTTAATTTCTATCCTGAAGCTTCCTCTGTCGATTTTCGCTTGGCCTATGTGTTCTACATATAGTCCTGGATTGGTGTGTTGAAATGTATAATTCGCCGTTGTTCCACTTGTTATTGTTGTCAGTATCATCATGACTGAAATGTATGATGCGATTTTCGGTACATAGGTGTTTTGTCGTTTGGTAGCTTTGTCGGTGTCTTTATCTTCCGACTCTGTTGGTATTGGTATGACATTGTGTATTGCACGTTTCATTGTGCTGCCTGCTGCCTTTTTTAGTGTAACTACTCTCACTATTCCATCTTTGCCAGGGTGTACTTTTTGTATTCTAGCTAGAGGTCATCTACTTGGATTTACATTGTCTTCTTTGATGATTACCAAGTCTGCTTTACCCATATTTTCGATTTTTGACTTCCACTTGTATCTTTGTTGAAGCGTTTGTAAATATTCGGATGACCATGCGTTCCAGAAGTGTTTTTTCATCTTCTGCACTAGTTTCCATCTGGCTGACAATTGTAGTTCTTCATCCTTTTCCGCTTCTGGTGAGCTGATTATTTCTCGGCCGATTAGGAAATGCGCTGGTGTAATTGCTTGAACGTCATTGATGTCATTTGATAATGGACATAGTGGTCTTGAATTGAGACATCCTTCTATCTGATATATTAGCGTCGTTAATTCTTCGAATGTTAGTGTTGAGTCGCCAATTATTCTTTTGAGATGATGTTTCATTGATTTCACTCCGGCTTCCCATATTCCTCCAAAGTGCGGTGCTGCGGCTAGATTGAAGTGCCATTGGGTTCCATCACTTGCCAGCTTTTGCTCTACTTTGCTGGATACTGGCTGGATCAAATTACTTGCTCTGACAAAGTTTGTTCCATTATCGCTATACATATGAGCACAGTGTCCTCTCCTCGATGTGAATCTTTTCATTGCTGCTAGGAATGTTTCGGTTGACATGTCACTTACGACTTCTAGATGTACGGCTTTTGTGGCTAGACACACAAATACTGCTATGTATCCTTTATAAGATTTGTGTCCTCTTCCTTTTGTCGCTCTTACTTGGATTGGCCCTGCATAGTCCACTCCAGTGTGAGTGAAGGGTGGTGACGGCGTTATCCTTGGTGCTGGAAGATTTCCCATCTGTTGTTGGGCTGCTTGAGCTCTGTATCGCGTGCATGTTATGCATTTGTTTATCAATGAGCTCACTGTCTTCTTTCCGTTTACAATCCAATAATTTCTTCTTGCAAATGTTAATGTCAGTTGTGTTCCTCCATGTAATGTTTTTGCGTGTGCGTCTTGGACTATCAACTTAGTCAGATTTCCTTGACTGGGAATTATGATTGGATGCTTTTTGTTGTACGATAGTTGCGAATTTTGTAGTCGTCTTCCTACTCGTACTATTCCATTTTTATCCAAAAATGGACTTAAATTTGCTAATTTGTTGTTTTTGTCTACTTGGTTTTTCCTTACTATCGTTTTTATTTCTTCTTTGTATACGTCCCTTTGCACTGCCAATGTTACTTGTCTCATAACGTTTTGTAGTTCGCTATACGATATGCAACCTTGACTGACTTTTTGTCTCCTGCATCCTTGTATGAATCGGTTGCAGTATGCAATAACTTTTGTCATTTTTTCAAATGATGAGAATCTATTTATTACATCATTTTCGTGCGTTGTTATTTGCACATGATTGCATTTTTTACTTTCTTCTAACGTTGGCGAAATTTCTGTTAGACTATTTTGCCACCCGCTTGATTGTAGCCATGATGGTCCTGTCCACCATAATTTGTTGTCCTTTATTTTTGATGGTTCCAGTCCTCGTGAGTTTGCGTCTGCTGGATTATCTTCAGTTTTAACGTGATACCAATGTTGATGTGGTATTGATTTATTGATTTCCGCAACTCGATTTGCAACAAACGTTTTCCATCTGGCGGTATTTCCTTTTATCCAAGCGATTGTAATTATTGAGTCTGACCATGCAAATATCGGCGCGTCTTCCATTTCTAGCGCTATCCTTGTTCGCTGCATTAGCTTTGCTAGCAGTACAGCGGCGCATAGTTCTAGGCGCGGTAGCGTTGTTTTGTTTTTCGCTGGTGCGACTTTTGATTTCGCTGTCAGCAGTGTGATATGAACTTGACCGGACAGTTTGTTTATTGTTTTACTGTAAATCACTGCCCCGTATGCTTTTTCTGATGCGTCGCAAAATCCATGAAGTTCAATGTTTTGTTATAATTTGTTATAACAATTTTTTGTTATAATGAATACATCGGGAAATAACAATTTCTTTTATTGTTTTTAGTTGGTTTTGGAGTGAATCCCATTTTTTCTTTATTTCTTCCGGGACTTGTTGATCCCATTCAAGTTGTTGCGTCTATAATTTTTGAATCAGTAGTTTTGCTAGTATTACTACCGGCGCTAGCCATCCTAGTGGGTCGAAAATTTTTGCGACTTCAGATAGTATAAATCTTTTAGTGCATTTATTTTCTTCTGGTTTTTCAACTTTGAATTTAATGCTGTCGAAAATTGGTGACCAGTGTATTCCCAGAGATTTTTTGGTATCATCTGTGTCGAACTCGATTGTTGTTTGATCCTTTAATTCTTCTGGTAGGTTGTCGATCAAGTTGTTGCTGTTGCTGGACCATTTTCTTAAAACTAGTCCTCCGGCTTTGCACATTTGAATTAGCTGATCTTGTAGTTCGTGTGCTTCTTCAATTGTATCTGCTCCCGAGAGTATGTCGTCTACATAGAAATCTCTCAGTGCTGTTTTTGATGCAATTGGGTAGTGTTGACTCTCATCTCGGGCCAATTGTTGCAATGTTCTTACTGCTAAATATGGTGCTGCTGCTGTTCCATACGTAACTGTTTCTAAATTATACGTTTTTATCGGTTGATTCGGACTATTCCTCCATAGTATTCTTTGGAACTTCTGGTCTTCGCGATTTATTTTTATTTGTCGATACATTTTTTCAATGTCGGCTGAGAACGCAATTTTATGAGTTCTCCATCTTAGCAAGATATCGGTCAGTTCTTGCTGAAGTCTAGGTCCAGTATGCATCAAGTCGTTCAAACTTTTTCCGTCGGATGTTTTGCAGGATGCATCAAACACTACTCTTAATTTTGTTGTAGTACTTGATTCTTTGATCACTGCCTGATGAGGTATGTAGTACATGCTGTCATCTTGATTTGCTGGAATGGCTGTCATGTGTCCACGTTTAATGTAATCTTGCATAAATTCTCTGTAGTTTTTGTACAAGTTGTCATTTTTTATTAATTTTTTTTCTAGTTGGAAAAATCTTGACAATGCTCGTGACTTTGAATCTCCCATTACGATGGTTGATTGTTCATGTTTGAATGGTATTCTTACTGTGTAGATGCCATCTTCGCTTCTTTCTGTGGTTTCTTCAAAGAATTTTTCACAGTCTTCGTCTTCTTGGGTTGGACTTCTGACTTCTCCTGTTTCTTCTATCTCCCAGAATTTTGTCAGTTTTTTATCTTTTTCCACCCTTGTAATCATGCTCATGACTTTTATTAGACTGCTTGTCTTATTTGTACTGCCTGATATTAACCATCCAAATTTACTGTTTAAGCCCCATAGTCCATCTTCGGTTTTTCGGAATCCTTCTTCTAGAATGTTTCCGTATTCTTTAGCTCCAATTAAGATATCAATTGGTGCAGGTTTGTTGAATATAGGATCTGCTATTTTGTGGTTGTGCCATTGCTCAATATCCGCTTCAAAGGGAACTTGTGGCATTACTTGTGTTAGTTTTGGTAGTACTAACAGCTTCATGCTGATGTTAAATGTACTGGGGAAGTGTGCTTTTAAGTTCACATCAATTTTAGTTCTGGCAATTTTTGTGGAGTCACTTCCTAGTCCGCTGATTTCTACGTGGATTTTTTCTCTTGGTAATCCTAGCGTCTGTGCTGCATCTTCAGTTATAAACGAAGCCTGTGATCCGGGATCCATTAGCACTCTAAAGGTTTCTTGGGTTCCATTTACACCTTTGCAATGAACTAAAGCTGTTGCGAGGATGACGTTATCGTCTACTTGTCCCACGTGATTTAGTGTTGTTCTGTTTTGACCATTTTCTTGCTCCGATCTTGGCGTATTATTATCTTCACGTTGACTCTGCCAGCGTGGTTTGTATGACTCACGTTTTGATCCATTTGATCTGTGTTCATCTCGTCGGGCTCCATTTGATCTGGTGTTGTCATCTCGTCTGGATCCGTTGTATTTGTTGTTGTCATCTTTGCGGAACGAATTGTTTTCCTCTTAACGGGGTCCATAAAATTTGTTATCATCTCTGCGTGCTCCATTGAAGTTTTTTCCTTGATACGCTCCTCGGTTGTATCCACCGTTGCCTTTTACGTCGTTGTTTGGATTTTGACGTGTTTCTGCAATCACTTCTAGTGCTTGGAATCTTGATTTCAAGAACTTTAGTATTGTATCAAGATCCTGGATTGCATGTGTATCATCGATTGCTTGCTCATACTGCTTCTTGGATTCTTCATCGAACTTCCTGGATACAATGCGTCCAATTATTTGGCTATGATGGTCCACTTCAACTCCTAGGTTGTGGATTGCTTCTAGGCACTCGATTGTGTTGTCATGAATTTGCTTCAGTTTCTGAGCTGAACCCATTGAGGCGACTGGCATGTCTAATAGTTTGCCTACTACCTTATGAAAGATTAGGCGATTATTGTTGTACCTTTCTTTCAATATGCCCCATGCCAATTCGTAGTTGTCCTCAGTTATGGCGAGGTGTTGAATGATTTTGCTGGCTTCTCCTTTTAAGTAGGTCTTGAGATATTGCATTTTTTCCACTCTTGACACTGATTGGTTTGTATGGATCACTTCTACGAATACGTCGCGGAATGAGGGCCAGTATTCATATCCTCCTCCAAATACTGGAATTTGTATTTGTGGCAGCGTAATGTTTGGTTTTGTGACTGAATCGTGTCGCAATCTCTCCGAGATGCTGATTACAGCCTCTTCATACGATCTCTTTGCCATTTTGAATTCGTTTTTGATAAAGTACCTTGCTTTGAAGTGTACCTCATGGACCAGTATTTCTTCATTGAGAGTGTGGATCGCCTTCCATTGATCGGTGACTTCTGATTTCCATAGCTCACCTCTGGACTGATTTGCAGTTGCAGATTGTTCTTGTATCTGCATTACTGTCTTCAATAGTTCCTCCATCTTTATTGACTGTCTTTTCAGTCTTGCTGCCTGAGCACTGTCTTGGACGGTCTCTGCTGGTGCGTCTAATGCGGCCTGGTATTGGTCCAAAAGATTTACGGCTGTTGTGTACCAACCTTTGATTTGATCAATGAAGTTGGTTGTTATGTAGCTATGGTCTTCCATATTCAGAGCCACTATCAACTTGTGGTTCTCCTGGGCTTCTTCCCATAGGATGTCGATCGTTTCCGAACGAGTTTGAATATAATCTGCAGTCTTCCTGCTTGCGGCGTCCTTCTTCATGTTCCTCACATAATTCTGGATTTTATTACCGACTTCTTGTTGCGCCAAGGCTAGTTTGTTGATCTTCTCCATCTTCCGATAGTGTTGACCTCTAGTATCGCTTGACTGGTAGTTCCTGGCTGGATTTGCACAGGGACTATAGCTGACTGTAGTTTGTAGTCGCTGCTTCAAATCCGGCTCGAAGGACCAATGAACGTTTCCCAACTAGTTTGTAAGGCTAGGTTGGGTCGTGGATAATGACAAGACACTTTGTAGGAGTGAATTGTCATGAGTTAATCACAATTGTAGTGGTAAATTATAACTGAGTTTTATTCGACAAGTTTTGGGTATTTATTGGGATCTCACATAACCATGATCCCAATAAATCGATGTATATTCATAATACAATTAATAAATAAAACATTATACAAACCATATATAACATATGTTTTGTTGTATATTATGATAAATAACTAATTAATAACATTGCGATTAATACAATTAATAAATAAAACATTATACAAACCATATATAACATATGTTTTGTTGTATATTATGATAAATAACTAATTAACCTACATTTCACAAAGTGTCTCGTTGCACTTAAACTGTTTTCTGTTTAACTTCGTTAAACAGGCGGCTTGCAAGATATTAAAAAGCACAAGTATGTTTTCATTTCGAGTGTTTTTATATTAGATTTAATTTAATATTTTTAGATGGTTTCAAGGGTTTGCTTGGGGTGGGCCAATATCTCGGACTCTGTCAGCACCAATTCAGCAAACGGTCAGAGGGCCTTGTGATTCCTCTAATTTTGATTGTTTTGCAAAAGACAATGATATTCCACTTGATGAATGTTCAGATTGGGATGTAAATTTTAGATGTTTTGTTTTTTATTTGATATTTATTATATGGCTTTTCACATATGTTATTATTTATAATATATTTCATACTATTTATTTAATATAAAAAAAGTACTACATACATATTTAACTAATCTTGACCTGACAATAATTGTAATAAAATAAAAGTTTATAAAATGCAATCTTTTTTTTATTTGGTTGCAAAATTTTTAAAAATTCCCTGAAAACGCCATATTGTACCCGATTGGCAGGAAAAGATTGAACTTGATTGAGGTAGAAATTCGGTTAATTCTGAACTCGTGGCACTTCAAAAATTCATTCATCCGCTTCCTGGCGATTAAACATTTGAAACAATTCATCTTGAAGCTCATGCATGACTTACATGTAAGGCAATTCAACAGTATTGTAATTTAGCTTTCCATGCCGACGTATTTAATCAGTCAGTCCAAGCTCTTGAAGATGGTGACACAAAATACATTTCAGAACATTTTATTTTGAAAAAAGACAAAGTTATTTACGACAAAAAGTAAATTTATGAAATATTTTGAAATAAAATAAATATAATACCAAATTATTATTCAGAATCTGAATCGCAAGAATAATTAGAAGAAGAAGAATCATTATTTAAGGTAATAATTAGAAGTTTTATTTCAATATCCGAAATTTTCTCTTTTAATTTCATCACACTAGAAGGATGATTAGTATAATCATACGTTTTAGAGCTTTCAAGTCGCAGTATAGGAGTGGAAGAGAATATTCATTGATTAATTGAAATATAATTTTCACATAGATACAGGCGCTAGTATTTCTGCAATTACTGTTAAAATGTATATCAAAACTTCGGCAGATTTAAATTAAAAAACGACAACATGGCGTTAAAAACTTGCAACTATTTTTTATTTAAACCAATAGTACATTTTAATGTAAATGTAATGTATTACATGAAAACTGAATATGTAAAATTTTATGTTATAGAAGGAGCTGGATGTTGTATTCTAGGAAGAAATTGATTGAATGCGTTTGAGCTAGACTTGGGAGTGACAAATCAAATTAAGACAGTTCATGGGACATCGATAACAACGAAGGCGGTTATGGAGAGAATTCCGGAAGTATTAACCGAAAACTAGGAAAATTCAAAAACGCTAAAATCAAACTACATCTAAGAGAACATACGGTTCCTGCTTTTATTAAGACAACTTACCCCTGGCATATAGGACGAAATTAAAGAAAGAGTTGTCAAAATTAGAAAAAGAAGGAGTTAATCAAGTACAACAACCACAGAATGTACCCCAATGGTGTGCGTTTTAAAAGAAAACTAAAACCTGAAGGTATTCACGGATTACAAAACAACCGTAAATACAAATTTGATAAACATGTTATGCAAAGTTAGCAGGAGGTAAAAAGTTCTCCAAACTAGATATGAATAAAGCCTATTTGCAATTTGAGGAAGGCTAAGAAGTAAGCAAAATTCTAACTAGGTCCACGCATCGGGGTTTATACAGAGTACATGGCTTAACCTGTGGAATCAAGATAGCATCTTTTGCGTTCCAAAAACCTATCAAATTCTTACTGGGCGACATTACCAATGTTGCGGTATTTTTAGATGATATAATTGTTACGGGAAGTAATGAAGAGCAACATTTGAAAACACTATTTAAGGTCTTAGAGAGGTTTTGAGAAGCCGGAGTGATCGTAAAAACCTTTCAATAAACAAAGAAGCAAAGCATATGCAGAACCTAGCATTAAGGAAATGTTATTTTTTTTGAGCATTTGTTTTTCTAGAATAATATACATTTTACAATGTTGTCAAATTATAAAGATTTGGCATTGGGATTAAAGTTTCATTATATCTCTTAACACCGAAGCATTGTGGGCAGATCCAGGAGTACTGCAAATAATATTTGTAATTCTAAATAATAATGATAATGATTTATATCAAAGTATTCGTTAAAAATAATATTTATTCACAAAGACCTGTCACAAAGAATTATTTACTGCAGCTTGTAGTAATATAGCTGCCCATCCTTGTCTGTTGATGTAATTTCGATAGCCATCTGAAGGTAGACGTATTGGTATGTGACTTCCATCTATTAATTGTTCCAATAAGTTGGGGAATGTGAGTTAGGGGGTTGTGAGTGTCAACATCATTTGACATATTCAAACATGAATCTGTCATGTTATCTACAATTAAATTTCCTACTCCATAAATCCTTTTCTAAACTATAGATTTGTGTACTCCAAATGTATTTTCAATTACTCTATACTCTGCACAACTACCTAGACTGTGATAGCCACTTTGTTCACTAGCGATACGGGTTCTCTAAATTTATATGTACTAAGATGTGGTTCAAAATAAGCTTAACATTGTGTTCTCAGACATTTTAAAATTTTCGATCCAGTCTATCTCAGTAAATGAGTTCAGCACAATTTCTATCCACCAGTGATCACTTGGTTTTTTCATCCAAATCAGTCGCCTTTTTGGAAAGTTCAAAACGGGTCCGAAACACAAATTAATTAAAACACCTTTTCTACGTATATACACTAAAATAATTGCTCAAAGTTTTTTATTTGTGCATTAATTCGTTTGACAACAATGTTGGTTGTTGTTTCAATTTAGAATATTGCGTATTAATACCGGAGTAATAAATCCGGCGTTATTTTCATAGTGCAAATGTAGTCATCATCTTCATATTTTCCAACGATGACGGAGAAGAGAATGACAATACCATCATAGAAGCACAACAAAATTCCACAAAGACGCTAACGAAAACGCCACAGACAAAAGCCGGCAGACCGACTTCGACAAAATCGATAACATAACCAGAAAACAATACAAATAACGTTCCTAACGAGCAAGAAACACACAAACCACCCATTCCCAACCAATGCCAGTACAACCAACAACCAAGTAATTCCTAGGATACAGAATCCAACTTGAAACCGGAGAATGAGAGTAAAAAATATGAATGTTTTGTATTTCGCGCCCTTGATATTTTTCGTCGCGCGTGTTCGGTCGAAGACAGTGGAGCGACAGTAGCGCCAACGTTTGGTAGAAGGGGCTTAGACTTCACTACGACATTGCAACACAAGAAGAACCGTTTAGACTATTTTTACCATTGTTAGTTTTAGTTTTGAATACTTTTGTACTTATTTCAACATAATAAAAGTCACTGTAACACAAGTGTTGGTGTATTATTCAACAGGTTATGGGCCCAGCACGTTTCCACTGCGCCAAGTAAAACTGCTAGTTGTGTTACAGTGTGAATCTTGGACTGTTGGGTGCGGTTCGTTGTTTGGCTGTGTACAATTTTAAAATGGAGGAGTGCAGGATCGAAATGCTTAATTTGGAGAGACTGACGGGGACTAATTATCCGCTTTGGAAGCTGGCCATGAGACAATACTTTAAGGTGAATGGCTAAATGAAGTATATTGATGGCAGCGAAGCTAGGCCAGATGAGTCAGGTAAGGGAGTAGATGTTGCAGCTATTGAAGCATGGGATAAGGCTGATGGCCATGCTTAATTGCCTATTTTGTCAGTGATTGCCTATTTTGTCAGTGATGAAGTCAATTAGTTTAAGCAAGTAAGACTGCGACTCAAATGTGGTCAAATTTGCATGGAGTTTATGAACGAACGGATGAAACTAGTAAGTTGGAGGCAAATAGAGCTTATCACAGCTATACCTATGGTGGTGACTCAATGGCGATACACATTGCAACAGTAAAAAATCTGGCTATGAAATATAAGCAATGTGGCACTGCGAAAACTGATTCCGACATAATGTCAAAATTGTTGGATCGTATTCCGCCAGAGTTTAGCACACTGATGTGGCATTATCGCTAGCTGCAGCAGATAGACAAACAGTCAAAAATGTAAAGAAATTGCTGCTAAGCGAGGAGACTTGCTTAGGATCGGTGGCGACAAACAAGGCATTGTACGTGAAACGACCTCAACGTGACAATCAAGAAAAGAAGATGGAAAAACTTAAAGAAATGTTACGCTTGTGGCGAGGTTGGGCATTTTAAACGCGTTGTAATGTTGGTCAGATGTGTCTTAGCGCTGAAGACAAGGCCATGACAGGTGACTAAGATGGGCGAGTTTTAGCAGACAGTGGCGCATCGTGCCATATGTTCAATGACAGCCGATGGTTTACGAACATAATCAGCAGCAATGATTACGCAACTAACTTTTACGCAAATTAATATTTTCCAAAAATTCAAAAAGCATCGTGTTGCATACAAATGAGAAAATGAAGCTGGCCGGAAAATATGACTTGGATTCAGTAGGCCATGGTACAGTCAAAGCCAAAGCCTGGGTTGATGGTAAGTGGAAACCTGTTATATTTAATAATGTCATGTATTTGCCTAGTTTAAGAAGAAATTCATAAAAAGAATTAGTGCAAGAAGTTGTGGTAGATCGCGAACTCCGCAATCGAGCTTCATTGCGGTCTCCACGGAGATATTAAGTGAACTTTGTCAAATTTGATAAACCAAGGACCATAAAGAGAGACCAGAATCGGAAAAATGGAAGCAAGCAATTACCCAAGAAATGAGTGCAATAAAGAAAAATTGTACATATGACCAGATTGCTGAAATTCCTAAGAATCGTCGGTCTATTTCATCAAAAATGCTATTTAAACGAAAATTGAACAGTGCGGGCAAAGTTGAGCGATATAAAGCTAGATTAGTTGCTCGTGGTTATTCTCAGAAAGAAAGAATTGACTTTAACGAAACATTCGCGCCGGTTGTTCGAGGCGAGTCGGTGCACACACTACTTACATTGGCTGCTAAAGAAGACTGGGAAATTAACCAATTCGATATCAAGACGGCATTTTTGGATGGGGAGTTAGAAGACGAAATGTATATCGAATTGCCTGTAGGTTTAATGGAAGAAGACAAGCGGTTAGTGCGGTTAAAGAAATCGTTATACGGGCTTAAACAATCAACGAGACAATGGAACAAGTATTTTGACAATTTTCTTACGCAATTTCGATTTGTTGCAAGTAATGCTGATAAGTCCGTGTACGTCGGAGATATTGACAGTACGAAAGCTGTATTAGCGCTTTATGTAGATGACGGGCTACTGATGTCAGCAGACAACAATGTTCTTAGAACAGTTTTAACGTTACTTAAACACGAGTTTGAAGTAACTGAAGGTGACGGCCAATATTTCGTGGGACTTAAAGTTGAGCGTAACCGCGAAACGAAGCCAATATTTATAGGATAAGAAAATTATTTAAAGCGTATGCTTGAAAAATTCAATATGCAGGATTAGAAAATAATGGCAACGCCATCCGAGATCACGGATGACATGGAAAACATGGAAAATGTTCCATATCAACAAGCGGTTGGTTCATTAATGTTTGCTGCTTGTGTATCACGTCCCAGTATAATGTTTCCGCTAGCAGTTGTAAGCAGATTTTTGGCCAAACCTTCAATAATTGGTAAAAGTAGGAACAAACTATAAAGCATACATTAAAATCTGAATACTCAAAAGAGTTAAAATATCACAAAAGTATTTAGTGATAACATTGAACCATAAACTCTATTTTTACAATAACATTTTTAGCAACTTATTTGAACAAAATAAAAAAAATTTTTTTACAAAATGATTTAAAAACATCCATTTTAACAAAACATAAATGGTAAAAGTACAAAGTAACTATAAAAAAACTTGCACTAGAATCCAAATGAAAACAATAGCGCAAACTCATTAGTCCTTAGCGGTTTAAACCCCTCCTCTTTACATCTTTACAATACGTGACTCTTCACGCCTTCGACCTTCAAACGGTCCGGTATATTCGGCTCTAATAACCGTTTGTATCGACATTTCTGGGATCTCACGGATCTCAAGCAAGTCGAGTTTGCCGAACCATGAAAACTTTGCGTACCAACACCGCGGCGCAGAGAGTTTCAAGTCGACGGACACCTTGGGATATCAAAAACGATTTGCCGGATAGCCCAATACTACTATTGGCCAAAGATGTTTCGCGATGTCACCAAATACGTCCGAAGTTATATTACCTGTCAGAAGTTTAAGAGCCAACAGCAAATCACTACCGGAAAAATTCAGCCGCACCTTATTCACCGTTTATGGGAAACCGCCCCGATCTAGTCAAGCCATTCCCGAGGTCAACATAAGGAAATAAATTTCTCGTTCTATTTCAGGACAGTTTTCAAAGTTGGTGGGCTGTAAGCCGTTTTCAAACGCTACCACTAACAAGGTGGCTGAGGCCCACTTCGACGGAGTTAGCACCTGCTTTGGATGTCCCGGCACGTTAATCAGTGGCAATGGCACCCAGTTTTGTAGTAGAACTTTTAAAACCTTGTTGAAGCATCCGCCACCGACATACGCCGACATGGCGTATCGTTCAAGACTACTTTTTTTATTTTGTTAAATATAAGTTGCTTGGAAATAATATTGTAAAAATAGAGTTTATGGTTCAATGTTATCATTAAATACTTCTGTGATATTTTAACTCTTTTGAGTATTCAGATTTTAATATATGCTTTATAGTTTTTTTTTAAATATCAAAAATACTTTATTAATAAAATTACACATTATTATTATTACAAGAAATAAAAGAAATAAAAAAAGTATAATTAATAGTCGATTGAAATTACTCCTGCTCCATCTTCAATTGCCAAGCTGCTTACTAATTTTCTAGTTCCCCTCAACCGCAACGATACTGCTCTAATAATTGAAAACTGAGTTTTCACTCGTATCCAGCCTAGAACATTGGAATAAGGCGTATGCCATTTTTCTGACAAGGTATACGCAATCCTTTTCAAAAAATTGTCATATTCAAAATGTAGAACACCTTCACAAGAAGCCACTAATGGTGTAAATGACCCACGACAATCTTCAGCTGCTTGATCATATTTCTTGTGTTTCTCTTGGGCGTGATTATGTGATAAATTATTCCAGTGTAAGTGTAGGTAAGAAAGAGCGTCAGCATTAACAATGCGATTATCAAAAAACGCTGCCCTCCCGGATTCCCAGACACCAGTAACTTTAAAATCACCAATTAACGCAGTCACATTATTATTTGGATCAGCTTGACGTAAAACTGGCTCCGTCATAACATTATTCCAAGCAAGACATGACAATCGTGCACAATCATCCCTATGCTGATCATGACCATGCTTTACTAAACCACCTTTTTTACAATTAAGTGCATGAGTCAGATTCATACTTTCACCACATCCATCACAAAACTGTGGCAATGCACTTGGTTCTTTACCATAACGAAGAGCTAACGCATCTCTGAATTGTGTTGGAGAGAGATCAAAATGATCTACCTTTGTAGGAAGCACATTCAACCATTGAGATGCTTTTCCAATAACAATTCTCTCAAGAGTTCGACGTTGTTTTGGTTGTAATAATGAAAAAATTTCGTTTTTATCAGATTCTTCTTGATCAGTTTGGCATTTTTTCTCTTGTTTTATAGCATTATGAACAGAATCAACGTACTCGGAATTATTAAGCGTCATTCCAGATTCGATGCAATGAACTAGTGTTTGTGTTGAGCATATTGACGCATGATAAGTATTGGAAGCTGTCTGCACTGGATTATCTATTGTTAATTTTCCAAGTCTTGTTGGTAAACCAAAAAGAGCATGCTCGATCTCTGATACTTCACGCCCTATAATAGCAGGTATTAAGTATTGTCGTATCGCATCTCGAAGTGGTGAGTATTCAATAAACAATAAACATTTATTTAATTTTTTAAATAAACATTTATTAAACAATAAACATTTATAAACAATAAACATTTATTTCATTTTTTTTTAATTTTTTTTATTACAATAATCTGATGATGAAGATATTGTACTCCAATACTTATAATGGGTCGTGTAGCATGGGTCAATGTAACACCTCCATCCTCAGAATGAAGCTTCTCCTGGAAGTTGAATGTTTAGGCTTCGGGTTGCATGTGTGGCTGCTACAGTATTAAATCGTCTTTTAATAATTATTTTCCAAATATAATAAAATGTTCCAATTAATATTCCGGTATATAATATTATAGTCCAAATATTAGGTTTATAGTACTCAGAAAAGTATATTGGTTTAATAGGAGTAATTGAATTATACGATACATCTTGAAGTCTCAAGTTTTTCAGATTTATTTCGAAATTTGGTGTTTCTTCTTTGATTGCGTGGAAGTTTAGCTCTCGGTTGATTATGAGTGGTTTTCCAAAAGTTTTTTCTTGATATGTAAGTTCTTCATTTCGGAAAAACAATTTACAGTGGTTTTCTTTGATGAGGAATATACCTTGTAGTGACTTGGTTTCGACTTCGTTTTCACATTTTATTTCGATTCGTTCCTGTTTGGGAAATACTCCTAAATACTGATTAATTTCTGAAAGGATTTCAAAGTGATTTTTGAGAATGTTGAGTTTGACGTATTGACATTTTGCTGTTGTTCCATTTAGTAAAATTTCTTGTTCACATTCGGCTTTTTGACCAACTTGTAAATAACTTGGACATTGAAAATTTATGCTTTTTGTGCAAATGTCATTTAATGGTTTAATCATGTTATCGGTTGATTTTAACAGATATCTTGTATTTGGAATAATAGTTCTAAATTCTGATTCAAGTTTTGTAGGTATGGAAAGTAGTTGATATAATTCGAAATCTTTTTCATAATTGATTGGTATAGATAAAAAATAAATAATTTGATTTGATTGGATTTTACAATTGACACTAATAATTGATTCAAAATCAAGAATGTTTTCATATTTTATTGGAAATGGTAACTGATTTTTGTAATGGTGAGAAATTATTTGTAGTTCAGAAAATAAATCTTTTGTTTTTATAATACTAGGGTGTAGTGTTTTAAGTTTACAAAATGTAATAGAATTTTCAATTGTTTCGAAAATATTTAATATTCTATTGTAAATAAATAACAATTGATTTAGTAAGTCTTTAGCAAAAAGAATATCTAGACGTTCAGTTTTACGTTTTGTTATTTTTTGCATTTCAATAATTTTTGTTTTTAATATAATTTCATTACTTTGAATATCATTTATTGTAGTATTAAAGTTTTTTATAATTTGATTGTTGGTGGAATACTCCATTTTTAATTGATTTTGTAAACTGTCTTGATTATTCTGTATATGTTTTAATATATTGTCGAATCGTTTTTTGTCTTCTACATCTAAATTACCAGTTAATGTTTTGATGATTGAACCTAACCCGTTAATTAACCCTCTTTTATTTCTAATAGTATTGCTTACGTTACTAATTCTAATATTATCAATTTTTTCATTAATACTAGTTTGGGTAAATAAAATTAGATTATTATGTGTATCCAATTCTTTAGCATGGACATTGTTAGATAAAATGCTAAACCTTAGGTTGCTATACTGAATATTCAATTTTTCGTACTCATCGTATAAAGGCTTCAAATTAAAAAAATGGACAAAACTATGTTTTGTTCTTTGAAGTTTGGCAAGACCTAAATTTATAGGAAGGATTCCAATGTTTTCGGTAATGTTCTTTATCTCTGTCCCTTGTCCGAAGGTGAAGAACCTGCAAGAGTTTTAAATTTATAGGTCTGTTTTTTTGGTCGTTTAATATTAAAAAGGTGAATATTTCCGATAGTGTTATGGTGTTTTGGTATTATTTTAGCTGTTTTGAGGTTTTTGTTTATTTCATTTATATTTTCAAGTTTAAACTTATTTTGTGTCTTTTTCTGTTTTTGCTTATTTTTAACATACACGGTTTGTGGAATATTAGGGAGTTCTTCACGGTCTTCATTTATTTTATCTATAGTGTGTTGCTTATTTTGTTGGATATCCTGGTTCAACTTTTGGTATAATAATTTTATTTTATTTCTATGGTTCAAAATATAATTGTTAACTAACTGTTTTTCGATATCTAAATTGAAAGGTGATTTGTTATCTAGATGTCCTGATATGATTTCGTACGGTTTTAACTTTGTAACCGAGTGTATGGAATTGTTGTAGGCTAATATTGCATAGTTTACTTTGATTTCGATAGGTTCATTTTTATATTCTGCTTGATTATTGAGTAATCTTATATGTTCTACTAGAGTGAAGTGGAATCTCTCGATGAGTCCATTTGATTCAGATTGTTGAGAACTTATAAAATGAATATTTATTTTGTGAACTTCTAGTAATTCTTTAACAATTGAACTTTTAAATTCAGAGCCATTATCCGATATGATTTGTTCTGGAATGCAGTGATGAGTAAAATATTTAATAAAATTATTTACGACTTCTATACTTTGAGATGAATTTAGCTTATAGGCTTGAGCATATTTTGAGAAAGCATCGATTATTGTAAGAAATTTTACGTTCTCTAAGGAGATACTATCAACATGTAAAATTTGAAAGGGTTTCACTGGTGTAGGAGTAACATTAAAGTGCAGTTTTAAAGGTTTTCTGTCATATTTTGTAACTTGACAAATTTCGCACTTGTTAATATAAGTTTGAATAGATTTCCTTTGGTTTGGCCAGTAATAAAATTGTTTGATACGGCATTCTGTTTCATCCAATCCACGGTGATTGGTCTTACCTTCGTGGTAATTTTGAATGGTTTCAATAATTTCGTCTGCATGTTCTATATCTGTTAATTTTTTTGTACATCTTATAAAATTAATGTCAGAGTCTTTAAAATATTTCTGGATTACTATACTGAATTTTTCATAAATTGGGTCTTCAAAATAGATATGGTATTTAATCTTTGGTGTAATATAATTTTTGATAAATTCAATAATTTCTTTAGTGTATTCGTTTACTGAAAGTTGCACTAATATTCTTTGTTTATTATCGTGAATTTTTATAATCGAAGGTTGAGCTGGATTATAGTTTAGTTCTGATATTATTAATTGATTCTTACCATAGTTTACGGGGCATTCTGCTATAGGAATGTTAGCTATAGGGTTTTCTTGATTAGAATGAATGGTTTCATTATCGTCGCTTTCATTTGTATCGTTAATATTAGTATCGTTTCCTACTTCTACTACCAAAGATTCAGTTTCATTATTTTTAATAGATGTGTTTGAATGGTCCAATGTATTAAATTGTTCCATGTATTCGAAAATATTGTTTGATTTATCTACTGTTTAGTTCATGTTAAGGTCAATTCGAGAAAGAGCGTCTGCGTTTTGATTTAAACATCCTTTTTATACACTATTTCGTAGTCGAATTCTTCGAGTTTTAAACGCCATTTTACAAGTTTTGAGTTAGGCTCTTTTAAAGAAAACAGCCACTGCAATGGCTTATAATCGGTAATAATTTTGAATCGTCTACCAAATATGTATGGTCTGAAGTATTTGACTGCCCATACTATGGCAAGTAACTCTTTCTCAATTGTGGAGTAGTTTGTTTCTGAATCATTAAGGGTTCTACTTGCATAAGCAATTGGAAGATCGGAACCTATTTTACCTTGTGAGAGTACCGCACCTATTGCAAAGTTACTTGCATCGGTCGTTAAATTAAATGGTAATGAAAAGTCAGGGTATTGTAATATTGGTTCGTTTATTAGTAAATTTTTGCAAAATTCAAAACATTTTATATATTCTGGGTCATTTGTGTTTATGACATAGTTCTTTTTTAAACACTTGGTCATTGGCTTAGTAATTTTTGCGAAATCCTGAATAAATTTCCTATAGTATCCTAATAAACCAAGGAAACCTATGATTTGATTAGAATTTTTTGGAATGGGTTAATTTTTTATTGCTTGAATTTTATCCGGATTGGGTTTGACACCGTCAGGAGTCACTGTATGCCCAAGATATGCAACTTCTTTACGCAAAAATTCTGACTTATCAAGTTGAATTTTGAAATTAGAATTTCTTAATCTTTCGAATACACATCTTAATCTACTTATATGTTCTTGTAAACTAGTGCTAAATATAATAATGTCATCTAAGTACACTAAGCATTTTTCATTTTGGATGCCGCGGAGTATGTTATCCATTACTCTTTGAAAAGTAGCTGGAGCGTTTTTTAACCCAAAAGGTATACGCAAAAATTCGTAATGACCATTTTCGGTGTTAAAAGCGGTTTTAGAAATATATTCTTTGGACATTTCTATTTGGTGGAACCCTGATGCTAAATCTATTGTCGAAAAATATTAGCAACGTCCTAATTTATCTAACAGGTCTGTTATGTTCGGCAATGGATATCGATCACCAATAGTCTTATCGTTTAGCTTAAGATAATCTATTACTATTCGCCATTTACGCTTGCCCGATGCGTCTAATTTTTTTGGGACTATCCATATGGGAGAGGACCACGGTGAATTTGAGGGTCGAATAATGTTTTGATCTAGCATTTCTTGGACTTGCTTTTGCACTTCTTTTTTATGTATTTCGGGGTACCGATAAGATTTGGTATAGACTGGAAGGTCATCTTTAGATTTGATACTGTGCTTAACTTCATTAGTAAAAGTTAATTGATTGTTATCAATGTGAAAAATATTAGAAAATTCTTTAATTAAACTAGTAATCACAGATTTCTCTTCAATGTTCATGTGGTCTGTACGTATTTTTGAAATATCAAATTTAATATTATAACTTTGTATTCCGTTAAAATTTGGAGCTTGAAATTGTTCGTGTTCATCGAACGTTTCAACTATAAAGGGTTTAGTTAAATCTATTGATTGTTGATTTTCTAACGGATTTAAAATTGTACAAGTTGCTTGATAATTCCTTACGTTTGTAACGCATTCTGGAATTTCGAGTTTACCTAATTTTGTATAGGGGATTATTACTTCTCCCTGTTTAACATTTCCTACGTTAATTTTAATTACTTGCTCTGATCTTGGTTGTACTACTATACAATTCGTACTATGAGATAATTTATGATAGAGAATTTTAATTTTGCAATTAGGAGTAATTAGCATATTTGTTTTTAAGTCAATACTAGCGTTTAATTTTTTTAGGTTATCTAGTCCTAATAAGCATTGAAAATAGTTATGAAATTTAAACAAGTGAAATTCCAAAGATGTGTTAATTAAATTAAATATTTTTGGACATGGCATTACAGTGCTATATTTTTCGGTTGACGTACCGTGTGCCGTAGGAATTTGAAACGGATTAATTTTTATATTTTCTTTATAGAATTTATTCGCGATTTCTGGCATAATAAAAGATTTAGTGCTACCCGTGTCTACTAATATTTTTAGGTTATTTTCTAGAAATAATATGTAGGGTAGTTCACCGTTATTATTTGATAAATGCATTAGTTCAAAGATGGGTCCGAGGCTGTTTCGCCTAAAAAATCTTCCGAAAGTTCAACATTTGGTTCCTCGTTAATATTATAAAGTTCTTCTATGACCATGTTTTGGTTATTCTGTTGATCGTTTGATTCAAAATTTCTATTTTGATATTGATATGGAGGTCTATAAGTATTTCTAGTAGAAATACTCATTGGGGTTGGTTTTGGAAAGTTTTTTGTTTGATTTGGTCTAAATGCATTATTTCTTTCGGTGTTATTCCTAGAGTATTGATGAGAATTTTTATAGTGTTGTTGATTATTTGAAGTACTTCGATTTGATTGGAACCGCGAGTTATAAGCAAAATTTGTTAATTGTAATGGTGGGTTTCTAACAAATGGTTTAAACGGTTTATTTGTTCTTGGAACGAATCTTGTTTGAGTGTTATGTACACGATTAATATCTAGTTGAAAATCGTTTGTAAGCATATGTAATGCTGAATTTAGATCTAAAGGATTTTTAGTTCTCATAAGAGGTCCTACTGGTTCCTTCAAACCGCGTAATAAAATTAGTAACGCATATTTTCGAAAGTAGTTACACAATATAATTGATTCATTTTGAGGAACAGTTGTTGAAAAATAAGAAATTTGTAAATTTAAAACATGTAAAACACGATTATAAAAGTCAAAAGGCGATTCATTTTCTTGTTTTAATTATGTCATTTCAATATTGAGACTATAACAATCTCTTTTGTCAGCATATGTATTTTTCAAAGCAGTTTTTAAATCATCCCAATTATTAACAGAACAAGAAGAGATATTCAGAGCGGCTTTGCCTTTTATTTTTGAGATAACGCTGGACATCAAATATTCATTTTGAAAGTCAGCAGGGTCTATAGCATTATAAAATTTGTTAACTAATTTTTCACAAATTTCTATAAATCTAGGTAATAATTCTCTCTCACCATGAAAATCAGGTACCATATTAAGATACTCTTGTTTTAGTACTGGAATATCCATTATATTATTTGGGATATAATTGTCTAGAGGATTTGAATTAAAACTTGAGTCAGAATCTGATTCGGAACTATCACTATTATAGTGAGTACGCGTTTCTCGATGAACAGTATTAAATGACATAAGCACTTACAGCAAAATTATCGTCCACTTCATGTAGGCCTTGATTTCCATTCAGGTCCGCTGGAAATTGTATGCTGAAGTTGTCTTCTCGTTGGGTTACTATATTCGCCCAACTTGTATTCTTTGGAAAATGAACTTCACGTTCACTTAACGAAATGTTTATTCTGATAGTCAATAAATCGTAGAAACGAAACAAAAATTATATTCACTAAATTTGTTTGACTATCCTACCGACAGCGCCAGTTAAATTACGATACTTCGTAATTTACTTTTTAAAAAAAGATATTTATTTATTAAACGAGATGATACAAGTTCGGAATTAAGATTAAGACTGACTAAAAGTATTTATTACATTACAATTACATTTTATGTGTAACAAGCATTTTATCTTGTTTTCAAGAATTATATATAATATGATATTACAATAAACTGATCAAGAGCTTTCCAACAGCATGTCTACTTGTATATTTTGTTACGTTTTTAATTATTTATTTTAAAAAATCATTGAAATCATTGAAATACTATTATTGGCACATTTTAATAACTTATATGCAAATTATTTTTTTTTTTAAATTTAAAAGACATCTTGTTGCATACATCCAGGTTTTTCCAACAGTATATCTACTTGTACATTTTTTTACGTTTTTATTTTTTTTATTTATTTAAAAAACTCATTAAATTTGAAATAATAACTCCAGCCCTTTTTAATAACTTTTATTCAAATTAATATTTTTCAAAAATTCAAAAAGCATCGTGTTGCATACATCAAGGGCGTTCCAACAGTATGCCTACTTGCATATTTTTTTTACATTTTTAATTATTGATTTTAAAAATTTATCTAATTTGAAATAATAACTTCGGCACTTTTTAATAACTTTTACGAAAATTAATATTTTTGCAATATTCAAAAAGCATCGTGTTGAATACATCAAGGGCGTTCTAACAGTATGTCTATTTGTACATTTTTACGTTTATATATTAATTTTAAAAATTTATCAAATTTGAAATAATAACTTCGGCACGTAATAATAACTTTTATGCAAATTAATATTTTTTAAAAATACAAAAAGCATCGTGTTGCATACATCAAGGGCGTTCTAACAGTATGTCTACTTGTACATTTTTTTACGTTCTTAATTATTTATTTCAAAAATTCATCAAATTTAAAATAATAACTTCGGCACTTTTTATAAATTTTACGCAAATTAATATTTTTCAAAAATTCAAAAAGCATCGTGTTGCATACGTCAAGAGTTGTTCAGCAGTATGTTAACTTATATATTTTATTACCTTTTTATTTATTAATTTTAAAAATTCATCAAATTTGAACTATTAACTTCGGCACTTTTTAATAACTTTTATGCAAATTAATCTGTTTTAAAAATTTAAAAGGCATTGTATTGCATACATCAAGGGCTTTCCAGTGGTATGTCTACTTGTATTTTTTATTATGTTTTTAATTATTTATTTTAAACATTTATAAAATTTAAAATAATAACTTTGGCCATTTTTAATAACTTTGATGCAAATTAATATTTTTCAAAAATTGAAAAAGAATAGTGTTCCATACATCAAGGGCTTTCCAGCAGTATGTTTGCTTGTACATTTTTTTATGTTTTTAATTATTTATTTCAAAAATTCATCAAATTTTAAATAATAACTTCGGCACTTTTTAATAACTTTTACGCAAATTAATATGTTTTAAAAATTCAAAAAGCATCGTGTTGCATACATCAAGGGCTTTCCAACAATATGTCTTTTTGTATAATTTATTACGTTTTGTTTGATTTAAATAAAAAAATAAATCAAATTTGAAATAATAACTTGGGCACTTTTTAATAACTTTTATTCAAATTAATATTTTTCAAAAATTTAAAACGCATCGAATTGCATACATCAAGGGCTTTCTAGCAGTATGTCTATTTAAATTCTTTGTTACGTTTTTATTTATTTCATCAAATTTAAAATAATAACTTCGACACTTTTTAATAACTTTTATGCAAATTAATATTTTCCAAAAATTCAAGAAGCATTGTGTTGCATACATCAAGGGTTTAACAACAGTATGTTTTTTTGTATATTTTATTACGTTTTGTATGATTTATTTAAAAAATTCATCAAACTTGAAATATTAACTTCGGCACTTTTTAATAACTTTGATGCAAATTAATATTTTTCAAAAATTCAAAAAGCATCGTGTTTTATACATCAAGGGCTTTCCAAAAGTATGTCTACTTGTATATTTTATTACGTTTTTAATTATTTATTTTAAAAATCTATAAATTTTGAAATAATAACTTTGGCCATTTTTAATAACTTTTATTCAAATTAATATTATTCAAAAATTCAAAACGCATCGTGTTGCATATATGAAGGGCTTTCCAGCAGTATGTTTACTTGTACATTTTTTTATGTTTTAAATTATTTATTTTAAAAATTCATCAAATTTGAAATAATAACTTCGGCACTTTTTAATAACTTTTACACAAATTAATATTTTCTAAAAATTTAAAAAGCATCGTGTTGCATACATCAAGGGCTTTCCAACAATATGTCTTTTTGTATAATTTATTACGTTTTGTTTGATTTAAATAAAAAAATAAATCAAATTTGAAATAATAACTTGGGCACTTTTTAATAACTTTTATTCAAATTAATATTTTTCAAAAATTTAAAACGCATCGAATTGCATACATCAAGGGCTTTCTAGCAGTATGTCTATTTAAATTCTTTGTTACGTTTTTATTTATTTATTTTATAAATTCATCAAATTTAAAATAATAACTTCGACACTTTTTAATAACTTTTATGCAAATTAATATTTTCCAAAAATTCAAGAAGCATTGTGTTGCATACATCAAGGGTTTAACAACAGTATGTTTTTTTGTATATTTTATTACGTTTTGTATGATTTATTTAAAAAATTCATCAAACTTGAAATATTAACTTCGGCACTTTTTAATAACTTTGATGCAAATTAATATTTTTCAAAAATTCAAAAAGCATCGTGTTTTATACATCAAGGGCTTTTCAATAGTATGTCTACTTGTATATTTTATTACGTTTTTATTTATTTGTTTTAAAACATAATCAAATTTGAAATAATAACCTCGGCACTATTTAATAACTTTTATGCAAATTAATCATTTTTAAAATTTCGTAAGGCATTGTGTTGCATACATCAAGGGTTTTACAACAGTGTGTCTACTTATATATTTTAATACGTTTTAAATGATTTATTTTAAAAGTTTATCAAATTTGAAATTATAACTCGGGCACTTTTTAATAACATTTATTCAAATTAATATTTTTCAGATATTCAAAACGCATTGTGTTGCATACATCAAGGTCTTTCCAACGGTGTGTCTACTTGTATATTTTATTACGTTTTTAATTATTTATTTTAAAAATTTATAAAATTTGAAATAATAACTTCGCCCATTTTAAATAACTTTGATGCAAATTAATATATCTTAAAAATTTAAAAGGCATCGTGTTGCATACATCAAGAGCTTTCCAACAGTATGTCTACTTGTATAATTTATTTCGTTTTTAATTATTTATTTTAAAAATTCATCAAATTTAAAATAATAACTTGGGCACTTTTTAATAACTTTTATTCAAATTAATATTTTTCAAAAATTCAAAACGCATCGTGTTACATATATCAAAGGCTTTCCAGCAGTATGTTATTTGTATATTACTTATATATATTATTACGTATATTTCATTACGTTTTGAAATATTTATTTTAAAAATTTATCAAATTTGAAATAATAACTTCGGCACATTTTAATAACTTTTACGCAAATTAATATTTTCCAAAAATTCAAAAAGCATCGTGTTGCATACATCAAGGGTTTTCCAACAGTATGTCTTCTTGTATATTTTATTACGTTTTGAATGATTTATTTTAAAAATTTATCAAATTTGAAATAATAACTTGGGCACTTTTTAATAGCTTTTATTCAAATTAACATTTTTCAAAAATTCAAAACGCACCTCGTTACATACATCAAGGGCTTTCCAATAGTGTCTTTACTTGTATATTTTATTATGTTTTGAATGATTTATTTTGAAAATTCATCAAATTTGAAATTATAACTTGGGCACTTTTTAATAACTTTTATTCAAATTAATATTTTTCAAAAATTCAAAACGCATTGTGTTGCTTACGTCAAGGGCTTTCCAACAGTATATCAACTTGTATGTTTTATTACGTTTTTCATTATTTATTTTAAAAATTCATAAAATTTTTAATAATAACTTGGGCACTTTTTAACAACTTTTATTCAATTAATATTTTTCAAAAGTCCAAAAATCATTGTGTTGCATACATTAAAGACGTTCAAACAGTATGTCTACTTGTACATTTTTTACGTTTTTAATTATTTATTTTAAAAATTTATTAAATTTGAAACAATAACTTCGCTCACTTTTTAATAACTTTTACGCAAATTAATATTTTTTAAGAAAACAAAAAGCATCATGTTGCATACATCAAGAACTTTCCAGCAGTATGTTTACTTGTATATTTTATTATTACGTTTTAAATGATTTATTTTAAAAATTCATCAAATTTGAAATTATAACTTGGACACTTTTTAATAACTTTTATTCAAATTAATGCTTTTCAAAAATTTAAAACGCATCGTGTTGCATATATCAAGAGCTTTCTAACGGTGTGTCTACTTGTACATTTTATTACATTTTTAATTATTTATTTTAAAAATTTATCAAATTTGAAACAATAACTACATCACTTTTTAATAACTTTTACGCAAATTAATACTTTCCAAAAAATCAAAGAGCATTGTGTTGCATACATCAAGGGATTTTCAACAGTATGTCTACTTCTATACTTTATTACGTTTTGAATAATTTATTTTAAAAATTCATCAAATTTGAAATAATAACTTAGGCACTTTTTAATAACTTTTATTCAAATTAATATTTTTCAAAAATTCAAAACGCATCGTATTGCATACATCAAGGGTTTTCTAGCAGTAGGTTTATTTAAATTCTTTATTACGTTTTTATTTATTTATTTTAAAAATTCATCAAATTTAAAATAATAACTTCGACACTTTTTAATAACTTTTATGCAAATTAATATTTTCCAAAAATTCAAAAAGCACCGTGTTACATACATCAAGGGCTTAACAACAGTATGTCTTTTTGTATATTTTATTACGTTTTGTATGATTTATTTAAAAAATTCATCAAATTTGAAATATTAACTTCGGCACTTTTTAAAAACTTTTATCAAATTAATATTTTTAAAGAATTCAAAACGCATCGTGTTGCATACATCAAGGGCTTTCTAGCAGTATGTCTACTTGTATATTTTAGTACGTTTTGAATGATTTATTTTTAAAATTCATTAAATTTGAAATAATAATTTAAGCACTTTTTAATAACTTTGATGCAAATTAATATTTTTCAAAAATTCAAAAAGCATCGTGTTTCATACATCAAGGGCTTTTCAATAGTATGTCTACTTGTATATTTTATTACGTTTTTCATTATTTTTTTTAAAAATTCATAATATTTTAAATAATAACTTGGGCACTTTTTACTAACTTTTATTCAAAATAATACTTTTCAAAAGTCCTAAAAGCATCGTGTTGCATACATTAGGGGCCTCCAAACAGTACATTTATTTGTACATTTTTTACGTTTTTAATTATTTAGTTTAAAAATTTATCAAATTTGACATAATAACTTCGCTCACTTTTTAATAACTTTAACGCAAATCAATATTTTTCAAAAATTCAAAAAGCATCGTGTTGCATACATTATGGGCTTTCCAGCAGTATGTTTACTTGTATCGTTTATTACGTTTTTATTTATTTGTTTTAAAACTTAATCAAATTTGAAATAATAACCTCGGCACTATTTAATAACTTATATGCAAATTAATCATTTTTAAAATTTCAAAAGGCATTGTGTTGCATACATCAAGGGTTTTACAACAGTGTGTCTACTTGTATATTTTAATATGTTTTGAATGATTTATTTTAAAACTTTATCAAATTTGAAATTATAACTTGGGCACTTTTTAATAACCTTTATTCAAATTAACATTTTTCAAAAATTCAAAACGCACCTTGTTACATACATCAAGGGCTTTCCAATAGTGTCTTTACTTGTAAATTTTATTATGTTTTGAATGATTTATTTTGAAAATTCATCAAATTTGAAATTATAACTTGGGCACTTTTTAATAACTTTTATTCAAATTAATATTTTTCAAAAATTCAAAACGCATCGTGTTGCATATATCAAAGGCTTTCCAGCAGCATGTTATTTGTATATTACTTGTATATATATATTATTACGTATATTTCATTACGTTTTGAATTATTTATTTCAAAAATTCATCAAATTTTAAATAACTTTGGCACATTTTTATAACTTTTACGCAAATTAATATTTTCCAAAAATTCAAAAAGCATCGTGTTGCATACATCAAGGGCTTTCCAACAGTATGTCTTCTTGTATATTTTATTACGTTTTGAATGATTTATTTTAAAAATTTATCAAATTTGAAATAATAACTTGGGCACTTTTTAATAGCTTTTATTCAAATTAACATTTTTCAAAAATTCAAAACGCACCTCGTTACACACATCAAGGGCTTTCCAATAGTGTTTTTACTTGTATATTTTATTATGTTTTGAATGATTTATTTTGAAAATTCATCAAATTTGAATTTATAACTTGGGCACTTTTTAATAACTTTTATTCAAATTAATATTTTTCAAAAATTCAAAACGCATTGTGTTGCTTACGTCAAGGGCTTTCCAACAGTATATCAACTTGTATATTTTATGACGTTTTTCATTATTTATTTTAAAAATTCATAAAATTTTTAATTATAACTTGGGCACTTTTTAATAACTTTTATTCAAATAATATTTTTCAAAAGTCCAAAAATCATTGTGTTGCATACATTAAAGGCGTTCAAACAGTATGTCTACTTGTACATTTTTTACGTTTTTAATTATTTATTTTAAAAATTTATTAAATTTGAAACAATAACTTCGCTCACTATTTAATAACTTTTACGCAAATTAATATTTTTTAAAAAATCAAAAAGCATCGTGTTGCATACACCAATAGCTTTCCAGCAGTATGTGTACTTGTATATTTATTATTACGATTTGAATGACTTATTTTAAAAATTCATCAAATTTGAAATTATAACTTGGGCACTTTTTAATAACTTTTATTCAAATTAATGCTTTTCAAAAATTTAAAACGCATCGTGTTGCATATATCAAGAGCTTTCTAACGGTGTGTCTACTTGTACATTTTATTACATTTTTAATTATTTATTTTAAAAGTTTATCAAATTTGAAATAATAACTTCGGCCTTTTTTAATAACTTTTAGGCAAATTAATATTTAAAAAAAAAATCAAAAAGCATTGTGTTGCATACATCAAGGGCTTTCCAACGGTATGTTTTCTTGTATATTTTAATACGTTTTTAATTATTTATTTTAAAAATATATCAAATTTGAAACAATAACTTCGTCACTTTTTAATAACTTTTACGCAAATTAATATTTTCCAAAAAATCAAAGAGCATTGTGTTGCATACATCAAGGGAATTTCAACAGTATGTCTACTTCTATAATTTATTACGTTTTGAATAATTTATTTTAAAAATTCATCAAATTTGAAATAATAACTTAGGCACTTTTTAATAACTTTTATTCAAATTAATATTTTTCAAAAATTCAAAACGCATCGTATTGCATACATCAAGGGTTTTCTAGCAGTATGTTTATTTAAATTCTTTATTACGTTTTTATTTATTTATTTTAAAAATTCATTAAATTTAAAATAATAACTTCGACACTTTTTAATAATTTTGATGCAAATTAATATTTTTCAAAAATTCAAAAAGCATCGTGTTTCATACATCAAGGGCTTTTCAATAATATGTCTACTTGTATAATTTATTACGTTTTTCAATATTTTTTTTAATAATTTATAATATTTTAAATAATAACTTGGGCACTTTTTTCTAACTTTTATTCAAAATAATACTTTTCAAAAGTCCAAAAAGCATCATGTTGCATACATTAGGGGCCTCCAAACAGTACATTTATTTGTACATTTTTTACGTTTTTAATTATTTACTTTAAAAATTTATTAAATTTGACATAATAACTTCGCTCACTTTTTAATAACTTTTACGCAAATTAATATTTTTCAAAAATTCAAAAAGCATCGTGTTGCATACATTAAGGGCATTCCAGCAGTATGTTTACTTGTATCGTTTATTACGTTTTTATTTATTTGTTTTAAAACTTAATCAAATTTGAAATAATAACCACGGCACTATTTAATAACTTTTATGCAAATTAATCATTTTTAAAATTTCAAAAGGCATTGTGTTGCATACATCAAGGGTTTTACAACAGTGTGTCTACTTGTATATTTTAATACGTTTTGAATGATTTATTTTAAAACTTTATCAAATTTGAAATTATACCTTGGGCACTTTTTAATAACCTTTATTCAAATTAACATTTTTCAAAAATTCAAAACGCACCTCGTTACATACATCAAGGGCTTTCCAATAGTGTCTTTACTTGTATATTTTATTATGTTTTGAATGATTTATTTTGAAAATTCATCAAATTTGAAATTATAACTTGGGCACTTTTTAATAACTTTTATTCAAATTAATATTTTTCAAAAATTCAAAACGCATCGTGTTGCATATATCAAAGGCTTTCCAGCAGTATGTTATTTGTATATTACTTGTATATATATATATATTATTACGTATATTTCATTACGTTTTGAATTATTTATTTCAAAAATTCATCAAATTTTAAATAATAACTTTGGCACATTTTTATAACTTTTACGCAAATTAATATTTTCCAAAAATTCAAAAAGCATCGTGTTGCATACATCAAGGGCTTTCCAACAGTATGTCTTCTTGTATATTTTATTACGTTTTGAATGATTTATTTTAAAAATTTATCAAATTTGAAATAATAACTTGGGTACTTTTTAATAGCTTTTATTCAAATTAATATTTTTCAAAAATTCAAAACGCACCTCGTTACATACATCAAGGGCTTTCCAATAGTGTCTTTACTTGTATATTTTATTATGTTTTGAATGATTTATTTTAAAAATTCATCAAATTTGAAATTATAACTTTTATTCAAATTAATATTTTTCAAAAATTCAAAACGCATTGTGTTGCTTACGTCAAGGGATTTCTAACAGTATATCAACTTGTATATTTTATTACGTTTTTCATTATTTATTTTAAAAATTCATAAAATTTTTAATAATAACTTGGGCACTTTTTAATAACTTTTATTCAAATAATATTTTTCAAAAGTCCAAAAATCATTGTGTTGCATACATTAAAGGCGTTCAAACAGTATGTCTACTTGTACATTTTTTACGTTATTAATTATTTATTTTAAAATTTTATTAAATTTGAAACAATAACTTCGCTCACTATTTAATAACTTTTACGCAAATTAATATTTTTAAAAAATCAAAAAGCATCGTGTTGCATACATCAATAGCTTTCCAGCAGTATGTTTACTTGTATATTTATTATTACGATTTGAATGACTTATTTGAAAAATTCATCAAATTTGAAATTATAACTTGGGCACTTTTTAATAACTTTTATTCAAATTAATGCTTTTCAAAAATTTAAAACGCATCGTGTTGCATATATCAAGAGCTTTCTAACGGTGTGTCCACTTGTACATTTTATTACATTTTTAATTATTTATTTTAAAAGTTTATCAAATTTGAAATATTAACTTCGGCCTTTTTTAATAACTTTTAGGCAAATTAATATTTAAAAAAAAAATCAAAAAGCATTGTGTTGCATACATCAAGGGCTTTCCAACGGTATGTTTTCTTGTATATTTTAATACGTTTTTAATTATTTATTTTAAAAATATATCAAATTTGAAACAATAACTTCGTCACTTTTTAATAACTTTTACGCAAATTAATATTTTCCAAAAAATCAAAGAGCATTGTGTTGCATACATCAAGGGAATTTCAACAGTATGTCTACTTCTATACTTTATTACGTTTTGAATAATTTATTTTAAAAATTCATCAAATTTGAAATAATAACTTAGGCACTTTTTAATAACTTTTATTCAAATTAATATTTTTCAAAAATTCAAAACGCATCGTATTGCATACATCAAGGGTTTTCTAGCAGTATATTTATTTAAATTCTTTATTACGTTTTTATTTATTTATTTTAAAAATTCATCAAATTTAAAATAATAACTTCGACACTTTTTAATAACTTTGATGCAAATTAATATTTTTCAAAAATTCAAAAAGCATCGTGTTTCATACATCATGGGCTTTCCAACAGTATGTCTTCTTGTATATTTTATTACGTTTTGAATGATTTATTTTAAAAATTTATCAAATTTGAAATAATAACTTGGGTACTTTTTAATAGCTTTTATTCAAATTAATATTTTTCAAAAATTCAAAACGCACCTCGTTACATACATCAGGGGCTTTCCAATAGTGTCTTTACTTGTATATTTTATTATGTTTTGAATGATTTATTTTAAAAATTCATCAAATTTGAAATTATAACTTTTATTCAAATTAATATTTTTCAAAAATTCAAAACGCATTGTGTTGCTTACGTCAAGGGATTTCTAACAGTATATCAACTTGTATATTTTATTACGTTTTTCATTATTTATTTTAAAAATTCATAAAATTTTTAATAATAACTTGGGCACTTTTTAATAACTTTTATTCAAATAATATTTTTCAAAAGTCCAAAAATCATTGTGTTGCATACATTAAAGGCGTTCAAACAGTATGTCTACTTGTACATTTTTTACGTTATTAATTATTTATTTTAAAATTTTATTAAATTTGAAACAATAACTTCGCTCACTATTTAATAACTTTTACGCAAATTAATATTTTTAAAAAATCAAAAAGCATCGTGTTGCATACATCAATAGCTTTCCAGCAGTATGTTTACTTGTATATTTATTATTACGATTTGAATGACTTATTTGAAAAATTCATCAAATTTGAAATTATAACTTGGGCACTTTTTAATAACTTTTATTCAAATTAATGCTTTTCAAAAATTTAAAACGCATCGTGTTGCATATATCAAGAGCTTTCTAACGGTGTGTCCACTTGTACATTTTATTACATTTTTAATTATTTATTTTAAAAGTTTATCAAATTTGAAATATTAACTTCGGCCTTTTTTAATAACTTTTAGGCAAATTAATATTTAAAAAAAAAATCAAAAAGCATTGTGTTGCATACATCAAGGGCTTTCCAACGGTATGTTTTCTTGTATATTTTAATACGTTTTTAATTATTTATTTTAAAAATATATCAAATTTGAAACAATAACTTCGTCACTTTTTAATAACTTTTACGCAAATTAATATTTTCCAAAAAATCAAAGAGCATTGTGTTGCATACATCAAGGGAATTTCAACAGTATGTCTACTTCTATACTTTATTACGTTTTGAATAATTTATTTTAAAAATTCATCAAATTTGAAATAATAACTTAGGCACTTTTTAATAACTTTTATTCAAATTAATATTTTTCAAAAATTCAAAACGCATCGTATTGCATACATCAAGGGTTTTCTAGCAGTATATTTATTTAAATTCTTTATTACGTTTTTATTTATTTATTTTAAAAATTCATCAAATTTAAAATAATAACTTCGACACTTTTTAATAACTTTGATGCAAATTAATATTTTTCAAAAATCCAAAAACATCGTGTTTCATACATCATGGGCTTTTCAATAATATGTCTACTTGTATAATTTATTACGTTTTTCAATATTTTTTTTAATTATTCATAATATTTTAAATAATAACTTGGGCACTTTTTTCTAACTTTTATTCAAAATAATACTTTTCAAAAGTCCAAAAAGCATCGTGTTGCATACATTAGGGGCCTCCAAACAGTACATTTATTTGTACATTTTTTACGTTTTTAATTATTTACTTTAAAAATTTATCAAATTTGACATAATAACTTCGCTCACTTTTTAATAACTTTTACGCAAATTAATATTTTTCAAAAATTCAAAAAGCATCGTGTTGCATACATTAAGGGCTTTCCAGCAGTATGTTTACTTGTATCGTTTATTACGTTTTTATTTATTTGTTTTAAAACTTAATCAAATTTGAAATAATAACCTCGGCACTATTTAATAACTTTTATGCAAATTAATCATTTTTAAAATTTCGAAAGGCATTGTGTTGCATACATCAAGGGTTTTACAACAGTGTGTCTACTTGTATATTTTAATACGTTTTGAATGATTTATTTTCAAACTTTATCAAATTTGAAATTATAACTTGGGCACTTTTTAATAACCTTTATTCAAATTAACATTTTTCAAAAATTCAAAACGCACCTCGTTACATACATCAAGGGCTTTCCAATAGTGTCTTTACTTGTATATTTTATTATGTTTTGAATGATTTATTTTGAAAATTCATCAAATTTGAAATTATAACTTGGGCACTTTTTAATAACTTTTATTCAAATTAATATTTTTCAAAAATTCAAAACACATCGTGTTGCTTATATCAATGGCTTTCCAGCAGTATGTTATTTGTATATTACTTGTATATATATATTATTACGTATATTTCATTACGTTTTGAATTATTTATTTCAAAAATTCATCAAATTTTAAATAATAACTTTGGCACATTTTTATAACTTTTACGCAAATTAATATTTTCCAAAAATTCAAAAAGCATCGTGTTGCATACATCAAGGGCTTTCCAACGGTATGTCTTCTTGTATATTTTATTACGTTTTGAATGATTTATTTTAAAAATTTATCAAATTTGAAATAATAACTTGGGTACTTTTTAATAGCTTTTATTCAAATTAATATTTTTCAAAAATTCAAAACGCACCTCGTTACATACATCAAGGGCTTTCCAATAGTGTCTTTACTTGTATATTTTATTATGTTTTGAATGATTTATTTTAAAAATTCATCAAATTTGAAATTATAACTTTTATTCAAATTAATATTTTTCAAAAATTCAAAACGCATTGTGTTGCTTACGTCAAGGGCTTTCTAACAGTATATCAACTTGTATATTTTATTACGTTTTTCATTATTTATTTTAAAAATTCATAAAATTTTTAATAATAACTTGGGCACTTTTTAATAACTTTTATTCAAATAATATTTTTCAAAAGTCCAAAAATCATTGTGTTGCATACATTAAAGGCGTTCAAACAGTATGTCTACTTGTACATTTTTTACGTTATTAATTATTTATTTTAAAATTTTATTAAATTTGAAACAATAACTTCGCTCACTATTTAATAACTTTTACGCAAATTAATATTTTTAAAAAATCAAAAAGCATCGTGTTGCATACATCAATAGCTTTCCAGCAGTATGTTTACTTGTATATTTATTATTACGATTTGAATGACTTATTTGAAAAATTCATCAAATTTGAAATTATAACTTGGGCACTTTTTAATAACTTTTATTCAAATTAATGCTTTTCAAAAATTTAAAACGCATCGTGTTGCATATATCAAGAGCTTTCTAACGGTGTGTCTACTTGTACATTTTATTACATTTTTAATTATTTATTTTAAAAGTTTATCAAATTTGAAATATTAACTTCGGCCTTTTTTAATAACTTTTAGGCAAATTAATATTTAAAAAAAAAATCAAAAAGCATTGTGTTGCATACATCAAGGGCTTTCCAACGGTATGTTTTCTTGTATATTTTAATACGTTTTTAATTATTTATTTTAAAAATATATCAAATTTGAAACAATAACTTCGTCACTTTTTAATAACTTTTACGCAAATTAATATTTTCCAAAAAATCAAAGAGCATTGTGTTGCATACATCAAGGGAATTTCAACAGTATGTCTACTTCTATACTTTATTACGTTTTGAATAATTTATTTTAAAAATTCATCAAATTTGAAATAATAACTTAGGCACTTTTTAATAACTTTTATTCAAATTAATATTTTTCAAAAATTCAAAACGCATCGTATTGCATACATCAAGGGTTTTCTAGCAGTATATTTATTTAAATTCTTTATTACGTTTTTATTTATTTATTTTAAAAATTCATCAAATTTAAAATAATAACTTCGACACTTTTTAATAACTTTGATGCAAATTAATATTTTTCAAAAATTCAAAAAGCATCGTGTTTCATACATTAAGGGCTTTCCAGCAGTATGTTTACTTGTATCGTTTATTACGTTTTTATTTATTTGTTTTAAAACTTAATCAAATTTGAAATAATAACCTCGGCACTATTTAATAACTTTTATGCAAATTAATCATTTTTAAAATTTCGAAAGGCATTGTGTTGCATACATCAAGGGTTTTACAACAGTGTGTCTACTTGTATATTTTAATACGTTTTGAATGATTTATTTTAAAACTTTATCAATTTTGAAATTATAACTTGGGCACTTTTTAATAACCTTTATTCAAATTAACATTTTTCAAAAATTCAAAACGCACCTCGTTACATACATCAAGGGCTTTCCAATAGTGTCTTTACTTTTTTTTTTTTTTTTTTTGTAAGGGGGAAATCCTCATGGACACCCAGCGAATAGATGTTTAATTACGCTAGGTAGTGTCGGACTTTTACCGGCTAAAACCCCCTTGTTTGTGCTTTTTTTGGGCAAAAAGCATAGGATTGGGATCACTTTTCAGCATAACTTCAACCCTTTTAACAAATTTGTTACTATTTTTTTTCTTCTTCCTCTTTTTTTTTTATGATGGTTTCAACGATGTTTGCTATTTTATTCCAATTGACCTGGCTTTCCAGCATATGGCTTAGTGTCAACGAAGGCTGCAAACTAGCACCCATTTCTGCTCTTTCCACATCCCATCTAGGGCAATGATAGATTGTATGTTCTGGTGTATCAGTTTCGTTGCAGTACTTACAAGTGTCTGTGTCTGCCAGGTTCATCTTGAATAAGTAGCTTCTAAAGCAACCATGACCGGAAAAAAACTGTGTCAGTCTATAACTTAACTCACCGTGTTTTCTATTGATATATAGGTCTATATTAGGAATAAGTTTCTTAGTCCACTGAGACGTTCTTGTTTCAGAATTCCATTCATCCTGCCATCTTTGTATGCTAAGCGCTCTCCTGGCACGCTTTATGTCATTAGTCTTAACCTCATTTGAGTAGTACCTTTCTTCAGCCAGGAGATGAATAGGAACACACGAAGCTATCACTTGAATTGCCTTTGTTGCCACTGTCCTATAGGCGCTTGCTATACGTATTGCTCCTTTTCTTTGAACACTTTCAGCAATTCTCTTGTATTTACGAATTTTAAGGACATCTCTCCAAATAGGAGAAGCGTATAATAAGATTGAATTCAGGACTGAACGTAGTAGCCTTCTTTTAGCTGGAGAGGGGCCGCCCAGATTAGGCATTAGCTTCCTCATCCATCCCAAGGCCTTGCTTGCCTTAATAGATGCCTGTATTACGTGTTTTCCCATGTGAAGATTGTGGGATATGTGTAACCCCAGGTACTTAATGGATCTGCAGTTATTTATAATTTTGCCCTCTACTGATAGAGTGACTTCCTTAAGTGATTTTCGTCCAGCAATAATCACAACCTCCGTTTTCTCCGGAGCTAGCTCTAGCCTTCTGTTTTTAAGAAACCACAAAATTGCTTCTATGGTTTCATTAGCCTTATGCTCGATTTCTGTTCTAGTCCCACCAGAAACAACTATGGCTAGATCATCTGCAAAACCAACTAGCGTAACTCCGTCCGGCGTTTTTAGATTAAGTATATCATCATAGTATAGGTTCCACAGTATAGGACCTATAACAGACCCTTGAGGAACACCACATGTGACTCTCATTGTTTTTCCTTCATCCACTTCTAGGAATCTATCAGACAGATAATTTTGTATAATTCTTCTGAGGTAAGGCGAGAATCCTTTAACATTCAGTTGGTTTATAATACCTTGCCAAGGGGCCGAGTTGAATGCGTTTCTAATGTCAATTGTGACTAAGATTGCAAACTGGGGTTTTGGTTTTGCCCTATTGGCTTCACTAGCCAGGTTTGTCACTCTCTTGATGGCTTGAATAGTCGACCGTCCTTCTCTGAAACCATATTGATCTTCTGAAAGACAGCCTTTTTCTTGAATTTCACCTTTAAGTCTAATGGCAATAAGCTGCTCCATTAGCTTGCCAAGTGAGTTCAGTACGCACAGTGGTCTGTACGACCGAGCTTCTCCAAGGTTCTTGGGGGGTTTTTCCAAAAGGACAAGTCTTCCTCTCTTATAGTCTGGTGGAATATAGCCAGAGATCAGCATACTATTCATTATTTTTAAACATCCGTCGGAATTTATGCTTTCTAATGCCAGTGACTTTGCTACTTCTGGTGATACGCCATCTGGACCAGCTGCTTTACGGGTTTTTAGTTTTTTTCCTGCTAAGGTCAGCTCTTCCTTTTGGAATAGTGGTATGTCCTCTATGGTAAGATGTATATCTTTCCACCTTGGAGCAATGTCACAAGGGAATAGTTTGTCTGCCCACAACATCTTTTCTTCAATAGTCATTCTATTAGGCCTCTGGGCACCAAAGTTTTGGGAGACAATTTTGTAGGGCCTACCCCACACATCCAAGTCTACCTCGTCTACAAGCTTTCGCCAGCAGTTTTCTTTGGCAGTAGATATTGCAACTCGCAGTTCTTTTTTTCGGTCCCTATAAGAGTGAAGGTAAGCATTTTTTTCTTCGCTGCTTGCACTGTTACATTTTCTAGCTCGGGTGGCCGCTCTTCTGGCACTCAAACAAATTTTTCTGGCTACTGCAATATCCTTGTTCCACCAATAAACTGATTTCCTGCAATTGTGAGCCTCCTTTGGCTTTAGAGCTATATGACAAGCCTCATCTACAAGTGCTTTGTATTCTGCCGGCGACGGATTTTTCTTTGTCTCGTAGAGTTGTTTCATTGTTCCCACAAACTTTTTTAATAAACTGTCGGAAATTTTCCACCCACTCTTGCACGGTGGAGTTGAGCTCGCATTGCCACTGCTTGTTGGTACCTTAAGTGCAAAGTATATATTTTGATGGTCACTTAGATTTTCATCATCTGACACTCTCCATTCTATTAGATATTTTATTGTTTTTAGATTGCACAGCGTGATGTCAATATGAGACACACTGTTTCCTCTGACAAAAGTTGGTGCACAGCCTATATTACCCACTAAAAGTTCTAGCTCTAAGGTCCACTCTACCATACTAATTCCTCGCAAATTTTCATAAGTAGCTCCCCATGTTGGAGAACTGGCATTAAAATCACCTCCTACCAAGAGCTGCAAACCCGTTTTTTTTTTAGCTTTGATGTCTTTGCCTAGCTCCGCCAAAAAACGTTCAAATTCTTCCAGGTTAGTATTTGGTGAATAGTAGCAAGAGTAGATGGTTACCTGCTCGAGTTCTACCCACACATACCCATTTCCACTACCATGACCTAGTACTCTCAGTGCTGGGTTGCATAAATAGATAGCTGCATCCCGTTTGAAGTCGACATACCAACGCTGGTTTGATATAGTCATCTGTTTGTTAGGTTCCGATACTAATAATATATCCAAGTTCTGCTCGTTAGCAGTGTGGTGTATCAGATCCATGGCCGCTTTACATCTGGTTAAGTTGGATTGCAAAAGTTTTATCATTTTAGGAAATGCTGATATGAATAAATAGAGATATAAATAAATATGTGTATAAATAAATATATAAATAAATTCAAGCACAAATACTATAACAAATAGGTGTAAATATATATATATATATATAAGAAGTGTATAAAGATCCGTATTTAGTCTTTTATCACAGAATTAAGTTCATCTACTTGGATTGCAGTTTTTATAGAGTTTTCTATTATATTTTCAAATAATGTGGTACTTTGCGTTTGCAGAGGGACACTATCATGTTTCTGTTGCGGTTGGTTTTCTACATTTTTTAACCCAAATGTTGCTGTACGACTTGTTCCCGACTCTTTTCTTGCCTGTGAAAGTGTTCTTCTGAAAACGGCACATTTTCCCGTGCCTGCACTATGGCCAGTCTTATTGCATAGGGGGCACCATTCTTCCTCGTGGCATTCGCTGGAGGCGTGTCCCTCTTTACCACATTTGAAGCAAAGCTTGGATCGGTTTGGGCCTAGACATTTAGCGGCTGTATGATCATACTCCCAGCACCGTTGGCATCTTGGTAACAATACTCTTGGGCTAATGTCACACATAACCATGCCTATTCTTATAGATTTTAAATTTAAAAGTTTGTCTACTACTGCCTTGCTTGCCTTTAACGTAACAGCTTTGGTGTCTCGTGCATTTGGGCGCAGCTCACTTAATGTGAATATGCTTTCCGTTCCAAGAGATCGCACTATTGATTCTACGACTTCTACTTTTTCCGTTACAGCATCCATTCCCCTAATGTGTACTATTTCAACTTTATCTTGACCTAGCTTCCTAACCAAGTTTTTTTTGTCGGCTTTGAGGATTTTTTCTATCTGTTCAAGCTTATCATCATCTTTGTCCATTGTGAGGATTAGATTACCCTCTTTAGTGCTCCTAATGCTTTTGATAGCACTGTTTGCTGGATTGTTTTTAATTTTTTCTTTTACTGTTTTTAAGGTCTCTTTGTAGCTAGTCGCGTTAGTGTCAACCACCAGTGCATATGTTTTTCTGCTTTCTGCAGCTTTGGAGACGGCGTTTTCGTTGCCTATCCGGAAAGAATTTGTATATATAATTACCTTGGTGTCGGTAGCTTGAAAGATGCATTCAGTCATCTTTCTCAAATTTTCTAGTGATAGAAACTCAACTTTGTGTATTGCCACATACTCTGTGCCTTTTGTTTCCTCCCTGAGAGTACACATTTTATTCCATAAGTCGTTTTCGTCGTCGTTGTGTATTATTTTGACAATTTTTCTATTTGTCTCTTCTTGGCCCGCTGATTTGGTCTTGGACCATTGTTCTAACACATCAAATTCTTCGTGCATTTCTGCTAGTTCGGGAAATCGTTCTTTATACATTCTTTGTATGCTCCTTTCCATTTTGCTGTCTTTTTTGTGAACCAGTACCACTTTAACTACTAAGTCCTTAGTATCGATTGGGTTTCCCACTTTCACTTCTGTTGCTTTGTACGCTTCCTTGTGCCAGAATTTGGTTGCTGCTAGTTTCCAATTTTCAAAACAGTTGATGCCTTCTATGTTAATGATTTTTTCTTTAGCAATATTTGCCTGGTGTTCTGCAGCATTAACAAGCGTTTCTCTTTCTGCAACTTTTTTTTCACGAAACTCAATGTCTTTTAGTTTGTATGCGATTCTATCCCACTCTTCTTTTATTTTTGTCTTCTCAATATTAATTTTGACCAGTTCAACTTTTCCATCGATGTTGGACAAGTTGATATCCTGTGAGTTGCTAGGCAAGATTGGCATAGTTTGCGAGTCCACGTCAAACGTTAATGGTTCATCTTTTAACCATTTGTGGCTTTCAATCCACTCTTTACATGTTGATCGGTTTATTACATCGCACTGCATGCCAAGCCTATCACCCAGTTTTTTTATGCCCATTTGTGTAGTTGGGTAGTCCTTTATCTTCTTTTGAAGATTTTTAATATCAGAAGTCATGGTTTCTATTGTTTCTTTAATTAAAAGGGCTGTTGCGTCAACTCTAGCTTTTCTTGTACTTTGCTGATCTTCAATAAAAGAAGTGTATATAACTTTTCTTTTGCTGGTTGAACTTAACGATTCGCACCTTACCAGCACATTGCTTGAAATATTCAGTCTACTGTACTTGTGCGTGTTTTTTCCCATGAGGTCAAACACAGCCATGTTACTTTCTTTTTTTTCTTCCTTGTCTTTGCTTCCAGTAGCATTTGCTGAAGCACCAGCCTGGTTGCCTGCTGGGCTTTGACAGTGGTTTGGTGACGGTCGAAAGGGGCCTGTCAGAGCACCTCCTTTCTCGACCGGTACTAGGGTATCCCTCCCTTGCACCGTAGACTCATTTGGGTTATTGTCCTTCATGAGTGGTTTTTTCTGGTTTGCTCCATAGCATTTTATACCTTCTGCCAGGTAGGAAAACAGCCGCTCTTCTAGAGACAGACGCTGACCAACAAGCCGCTTGATACAAAACAGACCCTTGTTGGATTTGTTTGAGTTGTTTTTAGTATACCTGCTCATTTTTGACCGTACCGGCATAGTGTCTTTACTTGTATATTTTATTATGTTTTGAATGATTTATTTTGAAAATTCATCAAATTTGAAATTATAACTTGGGCACTTTTTAATAACTTTTATTCAAATTAATATTTTTCAAAAATTCAAAACACATCGTGTTGCTTATATCAATGGCTTTCCAGCAGTATGTTATTTGTATATTACTTGTATATATATATTATTACGTATATTTCATTACGTTTTGAATTATTTATTTCAAAAATTCATCCAATTTTAAATAATAACTTTGGCACATTTTTATAACTTTTACGCAAATTAATATTTTCCAAAAATTCAAAAAGCATCGTGTTGAATACATCAAGGGATTTCCAACAGTATGTCATCTTGTAAATTTTATTACGTTTTGAATGATTTATTTTAAAAATTTATCAAATTTGAAATAATAACTTGGGCACTTTTTAATAGCTTTTATTCAAATTAACATTTTTCAAAAATTCAAAACGCACCTCGTTACATACATCAAGGGCTTTCCAATAGTGTCTTTACTTGTATATTTTATTATGTTTTGAACGATTTATTTTAAAAATTCATCAAATTTGAAATTATAACTTTTATTCAAATTAATATTTTTCAAAAATTCAAAACGCATTGTGTTGCTTACGTCAAGGGCTTTCCAACAGTATATCAACTTGTATATTTTATTACGTTTTTCATTATTTATTTTAAAAATTCATAAAATTTTTAATAATAACTTGGGCACTTTTTAATAACTTTTATTCAAATAATATTTTTCAAAAGTCCAAAAATCATTGTGTTGCATACATTAAAGGCGTTCAAACAGTATGTCTACTTGTACATTTTTTACGTTTTTAATTATTTATTTTAAAAATTTATTAAATTTGAAACAATAACTTCGCTCACTATTTAATAACTTTTACGCAAATTAATATTTTTTAAAAAATCAAAAAGCATCGTGTTGCATACATCGATAGCTTTCCAGCAGTATGTTTACTTGTATATTTATTATTACGATTTGAATGACTTATTTTAAAAATTCATCAAATTTGAAATTATAACTTGGGCACTTTTTAATAACTTTTATTCAAATTAATGCTTTTCAAAAATTTAAAACGCATCGTGTTGCATATATCAAGAGCTTTCTAACGGTGTGTCTACTTGTACATTTTATTACATTTTTAATTATTTATTTTAAAAGTTTATCAAATTTGAAATATTAACTTCGGCCTTTTTTAATAACTTTTAGGCAAATTAATATTTAAAAAAAAAATCAAAAAGCATTGTGTTGCATACATCAAGGGCTTTCCAACGGTATGTTTTCTTGTATATTTTAATACGTTTTTAATTATTTATTTTAAAAATATATCAAATTTGAAACAATAACTTCGTCACTTTTTAATAACTTTTACGCAAATTAATATTTTCCAAAAAATCAAAGAGCATTGTGTTGCATACATCAAGGGAATTTCAACAGTATGTCTACTTCTATACTTTATTACGTTTTGAATAATTTATTTTAAAAATTCATCAAATTTGAAATAATAACTTAGGCACTTTTTAATAACTTTTATTCAAATTAATATTTTTCAAAAATTCAAAACGCATCGTATTGCATACATCAAGGGTTTTCTAGCAGTATGTTTATTTAAATTCTTTATTACGTTTTTATTTATTTATTTTAAAAATTCATCAAATTTAAAATAATAACTTCGACACTTTTTAATAACTTTGATGCAAATTAATATTTTTCAAAAATTCAAAAAGCATCGTGTTTCATACATCATGGGCTTTTCAATAATATGTCTACTTGTATAATTTATTACGTTTTTCAATATTTTTTTTAATAATTCATAATATTTTAAATAATAACTTGGGCACTTTTTTCTAACTTTTATTCAAAATAATACTTTTCAAAAGTCCAAAAAGCATCGTGTTGCATACATTAGGAGCCTCCAAACAGTACATTTATTTGTACATTTTTTACGTTTTTAATTATTTACTTTAAAAATTTATCAAATTTGACATAATAACTTCGCTCACTTTTTAATAACTTTTACGCAAATTAATATTTTTCAAAAATTCAAAAAGCATCGTGTTGCATACATTAAGGGCTTTCCAGCAGTATGTTTACTTGTATCGTTTATTACGTTTTTATTTATTTGTTTTAAAACTTAATCAAATTTGAAATAATAACCTCGGCACTATTTAATAACGTTTATGCAAATTAATCATTTTTAAAATTTCGAAAGGCATTGTGTTGCATACATCAAGGGTTTTACAACAGTGTGTCTACTTGTATATTTTAATACGTTTTGAATGATTTATTTTAAAACTTTATCAAATTTGAAATTATAACTTGGGCACTTTTTAATAACCTTTATTCAAATTAACATTTTTCAAAAATTCCAAACGCACCTCGTTACATACATCAAGAGCTTTCCAATAGCGTCTTTACTTGTATATTTTATTATGTTTTGAATGATTTATTTTGAAAATTCATCAAATTTGAAATTATAACTTGAGCACTTTTTAATAACTTTTATTCAAATTAATATTTTTCAAAAATTCAAAACGCATCGTGTTGCATATATCAAAAGCTTTCCAGCAGTATGTTATTTGTATATTACTTGTATATATATATTATTACGTATATTTCATTACGTTTTGAATTATTTGTTTCAAAAATTCATCAAATTTTATATAATAACTTTGGCACATTTTAATAACTTTTACGCAAATTAATATTTTCCAAAAATTCAAAAAGCATCGTGTTGCATACATCAAGGGCTTTCCAACAGTATGTCTTCTTGTATATTTTATTACGTTTTGAATGATTTTTTTTAAAAATTTATCAAATTTGAAATAATAACTTAAGCACTTTTTAATAGCTTTTATTCAAATTAACATTTTTCAAAAATTCAAAACGCACCTCGTTACATACATCAAGGGCTTTCCAATAGTGTCTTTACTTGTATATTTTATTATGTTTTGAATGATTTATTTTGAAAATTCATCAAATTTGAAATTATAACTTGGGCACTTTTTAATAACTTTTATTCAAATTAATATTTTTCAAAAATTCAAAACGCATTGTGTTGCTTACGTCAAGGGCTTTCCAACAGTATATCAACTTGTATATTTTATTACGTTTTTCATTATTTATTTTAAAAATTTTTAATAATAACTTGAGCACTTTTTAATAATTTTTATTCAAATAATATTTTTCAAAAGTCCAAAAATCATTGTGTTGCATACATTAAAGGCGTTCAAACAGTATGTCTACTTGTACATTTTTTACGTTTTTAATTATTTATTTTAAAAATTTATTAAATTTGAAACAATAACTTCGCTCACTATTTAATAACTTTTACGCAAATTAATATTTTTTAAAAAATCAAAAAGCATCGTGTTGCATACATCAATAGCTTTCCAGCAGTATGTTTACTTGTATATTTATTATTACGATTTGAATGACTTATTTTAAAAATTCATCAAATTTGAAATTATAACTTGGGCACTTTTTAATAACTTTTATTCAAATTAATGCTTTTCAAAAATTTAAAACGCATCGTGTTGCATATATCAAGAGCTTTCTAACGGTGTGTCTACTTGTACATTTTATTACATTTTTAATTATTTATTTTAAAAGTTTATCAAATTTGAAATAATAACTTCGGCCTTTTTTAATAACTTTTAGGCAAATTAATATTTTAAAAAAAATCAAAAAGCATTGTGTTGCATACATCAAGGGCTTTCCAACGGTATGTTTTCTTGTATATTTTAAAACGTTTTTAATTATTTATTCTAAAAATTTATCAAATTTGAAACAATAACTTCGTCACTTTTTAATAACTTTTACGCAAATTAATATTTTCCAAAAAATCAAAAAGCATTGTGTTGCATACATCAAGGGAATTTCAACAGTATGTCTACTTCTATACTTTATTACGTTTTGAATAATTTATTTTAAAAATTCATCAAATTTGAAATAATAACTTAGGCACTTTTTAATAACTTTTATTCAAATTAATATTTTTCAAAAATTCAAAACGCATCGTATTGCATACATCAAGGGTTTTCTAGCAGTATGTTTATTTGAGGCCAAAAGAGCTGCATACAGACTGTCATGCGGAGAATGTAAACTCTTGATAAGAGGACCGGGACACAGCAGGGTCTGGTCCGACGTGACTCGGACCCATAACTCTTCAACTATGAGGAGGGATAGATGTAGACCACTCTTTAATTTCGAGAGGAAATACGAAATTGGCATATCATGCTTAAACGATTGGACCTCCAATCCAGAGGGGCTTCTTAAACCTAGTGGACCGGTCTGGTTCACAGACGGCTCTAGGTCCAAAAACGGCACTGGAGCAAGCATTACATGCGAAAGACCTAAATATAGCCACACGCTTTCTTTAGGAAAAATGGTTACCACGTTTCAGGCGGAGATTGTTGCAATCTTGGCTTGTGCGCAAGAAAACCTAAACCGAGGGACTCACAATAAGAACCTCACTATCTGCACCAACAGTCAAGCTGCGCTAGGTGCCTTGGGTTCGTACCAAAGCAACTCGGTGCTCCTCCAGGAGTGCATAAAAGCCCTGGGGAGACTGTGTGAGCAAAACCGGGTTCGCGTTCTGTGGATCCCTAAGCAGGTTGACATTCCAGGCATGTCCAATGCCAGCCTGCTAGCTGACAAAGGTTCCAAATCAGAGCTGATTGGACCCGAACCAGCATGTGGCATTACCCCAAACACGGTTAAAACCGAAATAGGGCGATGCTTTGAAACAAAATTCAGCCAACACTGAACTCTTCATAGATGGGCCCTCGAATAACAGATCACAGGCACTACTGGCACTGAACAAACAGCAGCTACGAAACGCAGTTGGACTTTTAACGGGACACTGCACCCTAAACAAACATCTGCACACCATGGGTCTCATAGGAGACGCCACCTGCAGATGCTGTGAAGAAGAGGAGGAAACTCCATTCCACCTAATCTACTACTGGGTGACACAGTTCTGTCACCTTCTACTGTGAGGACCATGCCGCTGGGCAAACTACTATCCTTCTTGGATGTAGCTGGCCTAAGCACAATGGAGACTCGCTGAGGAGTTGTCAAGCGCAATGGGCCTACATGGCCTGAGCGCTTGCATCTTTTCACTTCATAGGGTTCACTTGCTCCGGATAGCTCACGCGCCGGCAACACCCGTAAAAAAAAAATATTTATTTAAATTCTTTATTACGTTTTTATTTATTTATTTTAAAAATTCATCAAATTTGAAATAACTTTTAATAACTTTTATTCAAATTAATATTTTTTAAAAATTCAAAACGCATTGTGTTGCTTACGTCAAGGGCTTTCCAACAGTATATCAACTTGTATATTTTATTACGTTTTTCATTATTTATTTTAAAAATTCATAAAAATTTTAATAATAACTTGGGCACTTTTTAATAACTTTTATTCAATTAATATTTTTCAAAAGTCTAAAAATCATTGTGTTGCATACATTAAAGGCGTTCAAACAGTATGTCTACTTGTACATTTTTTACGATTTTAATTATTTATTTTAAAAATTTATTAAATTTGAAACAATAACTTCGCTCACTATTTAATAACTTTTACGCAAATTAATATTTTTTAAAAAATCAAAAAGCATCGTGTTGCATACATCAATAGCTTTCCAGCAGTATGTTTACTTGTATATTTATTATTACGTTTTGAATGACTTATTTTAAAAATTCATCAAATTTGAAATTATAACTTGGGCACTTTTTAATAACTTTTATTCAAATTAATGCTTTTCAAAAATTTAAAACGCATCGTGTTGCATATATCAAGAGCTTTCTAACGGTGTGTCTACTTGTACATTTTATTACATTTTTAATTATTTATTTTAAAAATTTATTAAATTTGAAATAATAACTTCGGCCTTTTTTAATAACTTTTACGCAAATTAATATTTTCCAAAAAATCAAAGAGCATTGTGTTGCATACATCAAGGGATTTTCAACAGTATATCTACTTCTATACTTTATTACGTTTTGAATAATTTATTTTAAAAATTTATCAAATTTGAAATAATAACTTGGGCACTTTTTAAAAACTTTTATCAAAATAATATTTTTAAAAAATTCAAAACGCATCGTGTTGCATACATCAAGGGCTTTCCAGCAGTATGTCTACTTGTATATTTTATTACGTTTTGAATGATTTATTTTTAAAATTCATCAAATTTGAAATAATAATTTAGGCACTTTTTAATAACTTTGATGCAAATTAATATTTTTAAAAAATTCAAAAAGCATCGTGTTTCATACATCAAGGGCTTTTCAATTAAATGTCTACTTGTATATTTTATTACGTTTTTTATTATTTTTTTTAAAAATTCATAATATTTTAAATAATAACTTGGGCACTTTTTACCAACTTTTATTCAAAATAATACTTTTCAAAAGTCCAAAATGCATCGTGTTGCATACATTAGGGGCCTCCAAACAGTACATTTATTTGTACATTTTTTACGTTTTTAATTATTTAGTTTAATAATTTATCAAATTTGACATAATAACTTCGCGCACTTTTTAATAACTTTTACGCAAATTAATATTTTTCAAAAATTCAAAAAGCATCGTGTTGCATACATTAAGGGCTTTCCAGCAGTATGTTTACTTGTATCATTTATTACGTTTTTTATTTATTTGTTTTAAAACTTAATCAAATTTGAAATAATAACCTCGGCACTATTTAATAACTTTTATGCAAATTAATCATTTTTAAAATTTCGAAAGGCATTGTGTTGCATACATCAAGGGTTTTACAACAGTGTGTCTACTTGTATATTTTAATACGTTTTGAATAATTTATTTTAAAACTTCATCAAATTTGAAATTATAACTTGGGCACTTTTTAATAACCTTTATTCAAATTAACATTTTTCAAAAATTCAAAACGCACCTCGTTACATACATCAAGGGCTTTCCAATAGTGTCTTTACTTATATATTTTATTATGTTTTGAATGATTTATTTTGAAAATTCATCAAATTTGAAATTATAACTTGGGCACTTTTTAATAACTTTTATTCAAATTAATATTTTTCAAAAATTCAAAACGCATTGTGTTGCTTACGTCAAGGGCTTTTTAACAGTATATCAACTTGTATATTTTATTACGTTTTTCATTATTTATTTTAAAAATTCATAAAATTTTTAATAATGACTTGGGCACTTTTTAATAACTTTTATTCAATTAATATTTTTCAGAAGTCCAAAAATCATTGTGTTGCATACATTAAAGGCGTTCAAACAGTATGCCTACTTGTACATTTTTTACGTTTTTAATTATTTATTTTAAAAATTTATTAAATTTGAAACAATAACTTCGCTCACTATTTAATAACTTTTACGCAAATTAATATTTTTTAAAAAATCAAAAAGCATCGTGTTGCATACATCAATAGCTTTCCAGCAGTATGTTTACTTGTATATTTATTATTACGTTTTGAATGACTTATTTTAAAAATTCATAAAATTTGAAATTATAACTTGGGCACTTTTTAATAACTTTTATTCAAATTAATGCTTTTCAAAAATTTAAAACGCATCGTGTTGCATATATAAAGAGCTTTCTAATGGTGTGTCTACTTGTACATTTTATTACGTTTTTCAATATTTATTTTAAAAATTTATCAAATTTGAAATAATAACTTCGGCCTTTTTTAATAACTTTTAGGCAAATTAATATTTTAAAAAAAATCAAAAAGCATTGTGTTGCATACATCAAGGGCTTTCCAACGTATATTTTAAAACGTTTTTAATTATTTATTTTAATAATTTATCAAATTTGAAACAATAACTTCGTCACTTTTTAATAACTTTTACGCAAATTAATATTTTCCAAAAAATCAAATAGCATTGTGTTGCATACATCAAGGGTTTTACAACAGTGTGTCTACTTGTATATTTTAATACGTTTTGAATAATTTATTTTAAAACTTCATCAAATTTGAAATTATAACTTGGGCACTTTTTAATAACCTTTATTCAAATTAACATTTTTCAAAAATTCAAAACGCACCTCGTTACATACATCAAGGGCTTTCCAATAGTGTCTTTACTTATATATTTTATTATGTTTTGAATGATTTATTTTGAAAATTCATCAAATTTGAAATAATAACTTGGTCACTTTCTAACAACTTTTATTCAAATTAACATTTTTTAAAAATTCAAAACGCATCGTGTTGCATACATCAAGGGCTTTCCAGCAGTATGTCTACTTGTATATTTTATTACGTTTTGAATAATTTATTTTACAAATTCATTAAATTTGAAATAATAACTTCGGCACTTTTTAATAACTTTTACGCAAATTGATATTTTCCAAAAATTCAAAAAGCATCGTGTTGCATACATTAAGGGCTTCCAAACAGTACATTTACTTGTACATTTTTTACGTTTTTAATTATTTATTTTGAAAATTTATCAAATCTGAAATAATAACTTTGCTCACTTTATAATAACTTTGACGCAAATTATTATTTTTCAAAAATTTAAAAAGCATTGTTTTGCATAAATCATGGACTTTCCAGCAGGATGTATATATATAGCATATTTACTTGCATATTTTAATATGTATTTATTTATTTATTTTAAAACTTCATCAAATTTGAAATAATAACCTCGGCACTATTTAATAACTTTTATGCAAATAAATCGTTTTTAAAAATTCGAAAGGCATGGTGTTGCATACATCAAGGGCTTTCCAACAGTGTGTCTACTTGTATATTTTATTACGTTTTTAATTATTTATTTTAAAAATTTATAAAATTTTAAATAATAACTTCGGCCACTTTAAATAACTTTGATGCAAATTAATATATTTTAAAAATTCAAAAGTCATCGTGTTTCATACATCAAGGACTTTCCAACAGTATGTCTACTTGTATATTTTGTTACGTTTTTAATTATTTATTTTAAAAATTCATCAAATTTAAAATAATTTCGGCACTATTTAACAATGCAAATTAATATTTTTAAAAAATTCAAAAGCATTATGTTGCATACATCAAGGGCTTTCCAAAAGTGTGTTTATTTGTATATGTTATTACGTTTTTAATTATTTATTTTAAAAATTCATAAATTTTGAAATAATAACTTCGGCCATTTTTAATAACTTTGAAATAATAACCTCGTCACTATTTAATAACTTTTATGCAAATTAATCATTTTTAAAAATTCGAAAAGCATTGTGTTGCATTCATCAAGTGCTTTTCAAGAGTATGTCTACTTGTATATTTTATTACGTTTTTAATTATATGTTTTAAAAATTCATCAAATTTAAAATAATAATTTCGGCACTTTTTAGTAACTTTTATGCAAATTAATATTTTTCAAAAATTCAAAAAGCATTATGTTGCGTACATCAAGAGCTTTCCAACAGTGTGTTTACTTGTATATATATTTTATTATGTTTTGAAAAATTTATTTTAAAAATTTATCAAATTTGAAATAATAACTTGGTCACTTTTTAATAACTTTTATTCAAATTAACATTTTTCAAAAATTCAAAACGCATTGTGTTGAATACATCAAGGGCTTTCCAGCAGTATGTCTACTTGTATATTTTATTACGTTTTGAATAATTTATTTTACAAATTCATCAAATTTGAAATAATAACTTGGGCAGTATTTAATAACTTTGATGCAAATTAATATTTTTTAAAAATTCAAAAAGCATCGTGTTGCGTACATCAAGGGCTTTCTAAAAGTATGTCTACTTGTCTATTTTATTACGTTTATGATTATTTATTTACAAAATTTATAAATTTTGAAATAATAACTTCGGTCATTTTTAATAACTTTGAAATAATAACCTCGGCACTATTTAATAACTTTTATGCAAATTAATCATTTTTAAAAATTCTAAAGGCATTGTGTTGCATACATCAAGGGCTTTCCAACAGTGTGTCTACTTGTATATTTTATTACGTTTTTAATTATTTATTTTAAAAATTTATAAATTTTGAAATAATAACTTCGGCCATTTTAAATAACTTTGATGCAAATTAATATATTTTAAAATATTAAAAGGCATTGTGTTGCATACATCAAGAGCTTTCCAACAGTATGTCTACTTGTATATTTTATTACGTTTCTAATTATTAATTTTGAAAATGTATC
>OY744570.1:5444384-5497551 GCA_963556235.1 Cryptophagus acutangulus
TATTCAAATTAACATTTTTCAAAAATTCAAAACGCATCGTGTTGCATACATCAAGGGCTTTCTAATAGTGTGTTTACTTGTATATTTTATTATGTTTTGAATAATTTATTTTAAAAATTCATAAAATTTTAAATAATAACTTGGGCACTTTTTAGAAACTTTTATTCAAATTAATATTTTTCAAAAATTGAAAACGCATCGTGTTGCATACATCAAGGGCTTTTCAGCAGTATGTTCACTTAAATATTTTATTACGTTTTTATTTATTTATTTTAAAAATGCATCAAATTTAAAATAATAACTTCGGCACTTTTTAATAACTTTGATGCAAATTAATATTTTTCAAAAATTCAAAAAGCATTGTGATTCATACATCAAGGGCTTTCCAATAGTATGTCTACTTGTATATTTTATGACGTATTTCATTATTTTTTTAAAAAAATCATAAAATTTTAAATAATAACTTGGGCACTTTTTAATAACTTTTACTCAAATTAATACTTTTCAAAAGTCCAACAAGCATCGTGTTGCATACATTAAGAGCTTCCAAATAGTACATTTACTTGTACATTATGTCTTTTTGACATAATGTATGTCTTTTTGTATATTTTATTACGTTTTTATTTATTAATTTTAAAAATATATCAAATTTGAAATAATAACTTCGGCACTTATTAAATAACTTTTATGCAAATTAATCTGTTTCAAAAACTCGAAAAGCATTGTGTTGCATACATCAAGGGCTTTTCAACGGTGTGTATACTTGTATATTTTATTATGTTTTTAATTATTTATTTTAAAAATTTATAAAATTTGAAATAATAACTTCGGCCATTTTTAATAACTTTTTGATGCAAATTAATATTTTTTAAAAATTCAAAAAGCATCGTGTGGCATACATCAAGGTCTTTCCGAAAGTATGTCTACTTGTTTATTTTATAACGTTTTTAATTATTTATTTTAAACATTTATAAAATTTAAAATAATAACGTCGGCCATTTTTAATAACTTTGACGCAAATTAATATTTTTTAAAAATTCAAAAATAATAGTGTTCCATACATCAAGGGCTTTCCAGTAGTATGTTTACTTGTACTCTTTTTTATGTTTTTAATTATTTATTTCAAAAATTTATCAAATTTGAAATAATAACTTCGGCCACTTTTTAATAACTTTTACGCAAAGTAATATTTTCCAAAAATTCAAAAAGCATCGTGTTGCATACATTAAAAACTTTCCGACAGAATGTCTTTTTGTATATTTTATTTCGTTTTGTATGATTTATTTTAAAAATTCATCAAATTTGAAATAATAACTTGGGCACTTTTTAATAACTTTTATTCAAATTAACATTTTTCAAAAATTCAAAACGAATCGTGTTGCATACATTAAGGGCTTTCCAACAGTGTGTTTACTTGTATATTTTATTATGTTTTAAATGATTTCTTTTAAAAATTCATTAAATTTGAAATTATAACTTGGGCACTTTTTAATAACTTTTATTCAAATTAACATTTTTCAAAAATTCAAAACGCGTCGTGTTGCATACATCAAGGGCTTTCTAATAGTGTGTTTACTTGTATATTTTATTATGTTTTGAATGATTTATTTTAAAAATTCATAAAATTTTAAATAATAACTTGGGCACTTTTTAATAACTTTTATTCAAATTAATATTTTTCAAAAATTGAAAACGCATTGTGTTGCATACATCAAGGGCTTTCCAGCAGTATGTTCACTTAAATATTTTATTATGTTTTTATTTATTTATTTTAAAAATGCATCAAATTTAAAATAATAACTTCGGCACTTTTTAATAACTTTTATGCAAATTAATATTTTCCAAAAATTCAAAGAGCATCGTGTTACATACATCAAGGGCTTTCCAACAGTATGTCTTTTTGTATATTTTATTACGTTTTGTATGATTTATTTAAAAAATTCATCAAATTTGAAATATTAACTTCGGCACTTTTTAATAACTTTGATGCAAATTAATATTTTTCAAAAATTCAAAAAGCATCGTGATTCATACATCAAGGGCTTTCCAATAGTATGTCTACTTGTATATTTTATGACGTATTTTATTATTTTTTAAAAAATTCATAAAATTTTAAATAATAACTTGGGCACTTTTTAATAACTTTTATTCAAATTAATACTTTTCAAAAGTCCAAAAAGCATCGTGTTGCATATATTAAGAGCTTCCAAATAGTACATTTACTTGTACATTATGTCTTTTTGACATAATGTATGTCTTTTTGTATATTTTATTACGTTTTTATTTATTAATTTTAAAAATATATCAAATTTGAAATAATAACTTCGGCACTTTTTAATAACTTTTATGCAAATTAATCTGTTTCAAAAACTCGAAAGGCATTGTGTTGCATACATCAAGGGTTTTTCAACGGTGTGTATACTTGTATATTTTATTATGTTTTTAATTATTTATTTTAAAAATTTATAAAATTTGAAATAATAACTTTGGCCATTTTTAATAACTTTGATGCAAATTAATATTTTTTAAAAATTCAAAAAGCATCGTGTGGCATACATCAAGGTCTTTCCGAAAGTAAGTCTACTTGTTTATTTTATAACGTTTTTAATTATTTATTTTAAACATTTATAAAATTTAAAATAATAACGTCGGCCATTTTTAATAACTTTGACGCAAATTAATATTTTTTAAAAATTCAAAAATAATAGTGTTCCATACATCAAGGGCTTTCCAGTAGTATGTTTACTTGTACTCTTTTTTATGTTTTTAATTATTTATTTCAAAAATTTATCAAATTTGAAATAATAACTTCGGCCACTTTTTAATAACTTTTACGCAAAGTAATATTTTCCAAAAATTCAAAAAGCATCGTGTTGCATACATTAAAAACTTTCCAACAGAATGTCTTTTTGTATATTTTATTTCGTTTTGTATGATTTATTTTAAAAATTCATCAAATTTGAAATAATAACTTGGGCACTTTTTAATAACATTTATTCAAATTAACATTTTTTAAAAATTCAAAACGAATCGTGTTGCATACATCAAGTGATTTCCAGCAGTATGTCTACTTGTATTTTTTATTACGTTTTGAATAATTTATTTTACAACTTCATCAAATTTGAAATAATAACTTGGGCACTTTTTAATAACTTTGATGCAAATTAATATTTTTTAAAAATTCAAAAAGCATCGTGTTGCATACATCTAGGGCTTTCCAAAAGTATGTCTACTTGTATATTTTATTATGTTTTTAATTATTTATTTTAAAAACTTATAAATTTATAAATAATAACTTCGGCCATTTTTAATAACTTTGAAATAATAACCTCGGCACTATTTAATAACTTTTATGCAAATTAATCCTTTTTAAAAATTTGAAAAGCATTGTGTTGCATACATCAAGGGCTTTCCAACAGTATTTATACTTGTATATTTAATTACGTTTTTAATTAATTATTTTAAAAATTCATCAAATTTAAAATAATAACTTCGGCACTTTTTAGTAACTTTTATGCAAATTAATATTTTTCAAAAATTCAAAAAACATCATGTTGCGTACATCAAGGGGTTTCCAACAGTGTGTTTATTTGTATATTTTATTATGTTTTGAAAGATTTATTTTAAAAATTCATCAAATTTGAAATTATAACTTGGGCACTTTTTAATAACTTTTATTCAAATTAATTTTTCAAAAGTCTAAAAATCATCGTGTTGCATACATTAAGGGCGATCAAACAGTATGTTTACTTGAACATTTTTTAAGTTTTTAATTATTTATTTTAAAAATTTATCAAATTTGAAATAACAACTTTGCTCACTTTATAATAACTTTTACGCAAATTAAAATTTTTGAAAAATTCAAAAAAGCATCGTGTTGAATACATCAAGGGCTTTCCAGCAGTATGTTTACTTGTATATTTTACTATTACGTTTTGAATAATTCATTTTAAAAATTTATCAAATTTGAAATAATAACTTCGGCACTTTTTAATAACTTTTACGCGAATTAATATTTTCCAAAAATTCAAAAAGCATTGTGTTGCATACATAAATGGTTCTCCAACAGTATGTCTTTTTGTATATTTTATTAATTTTGTATGATTTATTTAAAAAATTCGTCAAATTTGAACTAACAACTTGGGCACTTTTTAATAACTTTTATTCAAATTAATATTTTCAAAATTTCAAAACGCATCATGTTGCGTACATCAAGGGGTTTCCAACAGTGTGTTTATTTGTATATTTTATTATGTTTTAAAATATTTATTTTAAAAATTCATCAAATTTGAAATTATAACTTGGGCACTTTTTAATAACTTTTATTCAAATTAATATTTTTCAAAAATTCAAAACGCATTGTGTTGCATACATCAAGGGCTTTCCAACAGTATGTCTACTTGTATATTTTATTGCGTTTTTCATTATTTATTTTAAAAATTCATAAATTTTTAAATAATAACTTTGGCACTTTTTAATAACTTTTATTCAAATTAATTTTTCAAAAGTCTAAAAATCATCGTGTTGCATACATTAAGGGCGATCAAACAGTATGTTTACTTAAACATTTTTTAGGTTTTTAATTATTTATTTCAAAAATTTATCAAATTTGAAATAATAAATTCGCTCACTTTTTAATAACTTTTACGCAAATTAAAATTTTTGAAAAATTCAAAAAAGCATAGTGTTGAATACCTCAAGAACTTTCCAGCAGTATATTTACTTGTATATTTTACTATTACGTTTTGAATAATTTATTTTAAAAATTTATCAAATTTGAAATAATAACTTGGGCACTTTTTAATAACTTATATTCAAATTAATACTTTTTAAAAGTTCAAAAAGCATTGTGTTGCATACATTAAGGGCGTTCAAACAGTATGTCTACTTGTCTATTTTTACGTTTGTAATTATTTATTTTAAGAAATTAATCAAATTTGAAAAAATAACTTTGGCACTTTTTTATAACTTTTATGCAAAATAATATTTTTTAAAAATTCGAAAGACATTGTGTTGCATATATCAAAGGCTTTCCAACAATTTGTTTATTTGTACATTTTTTTATCTTTATAATTATTTCAAAAATTCATCAAATTTGAAATAATAACTTCGGCACTTTTTAATAACTTTTAAGCAAATTAATATTTTCCAAAAATTCAAAAAGCATTGTGTTGCATACATCAATGGCTCTCCAACAGTATGTCTTTTTGTATATTTTATTACGTTTTGTATGATTTATTTAAAAAATTCATCAAATTTGAACTAACAACTTGGGCACTTTTTAATAACTTTTATTCAAATTAATATTTTCAAAAATTCAAAACGCATCGTGTTGCATACATCAAGAGCTTTCCAGCAGTATATCTACTTGTATTATACTTATATATACATTAACACGTATATTTTATTACGTTTTGAATGATTTATTTTAAAAATTTATCAAATTTGAAATAATAACTTGGGCACTTTTTAATAACCTTTATTCAAATTAACATTTTTCAAAAATTCAAAACGCATCGCGTTGCATACATCAAGAGCTTTCCAGTAGTATGTCTACTTCTGTTATACTTATATATATATATATTAACACGTATATTTTATTTAGCTAAAAAGTGAGCAAAGTTATTATTTCAGATTTAATAAATTTTTAAAATAAATAATTAAAAACGTAAAAAATGTACAAGTAAATGTACTGTTTGGAGGCCCTAAATGTATGCAACACGATGTTTTTTGGACTTTTGAAAAGTATTAATTTGAATAAAAATTATTGAAAAGTGCCCAAGTTATTATTTAAAATTTTATGAATTTTTAAAATAAATAATGAAAAGTAGACATACTGTTGGAACTTGATGAAAGCAACACGATGCTTTTTGAATTTTTAGAAAATATCAATTTGCGTAAAAGTTATTAAAAATTGCCGAAGTTATTATTTCAAATTTGATGAATTTTTAAAATAAATCATTCAAAACGTACTAAAATATCCAAGTAGATACACTGTTGGAAAGCCGATGATAAACGCAACACAATGCTTTTCGAATTTTTAAAAATTATTAATTTGCAAAAAAGTTATTAAATAGTGCCGAGATTATTATTTCAAATTTGATGAAGTTTTAAAATAAATAAATAAATACGTATTAAAATATGCAAATAAACATACTGCTGGAGAGCCCTTGATTTATGCAACACGATGGTTTTTGATTTTTTGAAAAATATTTATTTGCGTCAAAGTTATTAAAAAGTGAGCAAAGTTATTATTTCAGATTTGATAAATTTTTAAAATAAATAATTAAAAACGTAAAAAATGTACAAGTAAATGTACTGTTTGGAGGCCCTTAATGTATGCAACACGATTTTTTTGGACTTTTGAAAAGTATTAATTTGAATAAAAGTTATTATTATAGAAAGTGCCCAAGTTATTATTTAAAATTTTATGAATTTTTAAAATAAATAATGAAAAGTAGACATATTGTTAAAACTTGATGAATGCAGCATGATGTTTTTTGAATTTTTGGAAAATATCAATTTGCGTAAAAGTTATTAAAAATTGTCGAAGTTATTATTTCAAATTTGATGAATTTTTAAAATAAATAATTAAAAACATAAAAAAAGGAAACAAAATTTATAAATTTTTAAAATAAATAATTAAAAACGTGATAAAAAATACAAGTAGACATACTTTTAGAAAGTCCTTGATGTATGCAACACGATGCTTTTTGAATTTTTTAAAAATATTACTTTGCATCAAAGTTATTAAAAATTGCCCATGTTATTTTTTAAATTTAATGAATTTGTAAAATAAATTATTCAAAACGTACTAAAATATACAAGTAGACATACTGCTAGAAAGCCCTTGGTGTATGCAACACGATGCGTTTTGAATTTTTGAAAAATGTTAAGTTGAATAAAAGTTATTATAAAGTGCCCAAGGTATAATTTCAAATTTGATAAATTTTTAAAATAAATCATTCAAAACGTATTATAATATACAAGTAGACACACTGCTAAAAAGCCCTTGATGTATGCAACACAATGCTTTTCAAATTTTTAAAAATTATTAATTTCCATAACAGTTATTAAATAGTGTCGAGATTATTATTTCAAATTTGATGAAGTTTTAAAATAAATAAATAAAAACGTATTGAAATATACAAATAAACATACTGCTGAAAAGCCGTTGATGTATGCAACACGATGCTTTCTGAATTTTTGAAAAATATTAATTTGAATAAAAGTTATTAAAAAGTGCCCAAGTTATAATTTCAAATTTGATAAATTTTTAAAATAAATCATTCAAAACGTAATAAAATATAGAAGTAGACATATTGTTGGAAAGCTCTTGATGTACGCAACACGATGCTTTTTGACTTTTTAAAAAGTATGAATTTGAATAAAAGTTATTTAAAAGTGCCCAAGTTATTATTTCAAATTTGATGAATTTTTGAAATAAATCATTAAAAACATAATAAAATATAGAAGTAGACATACTGTTGGAAAGCTCCTGATGTATGCAATGCGATGCGTTTTAAATATTAATTTGCATAAAAGTTATTAAAATGTACCCAAGTTATTATTTCAAATTTGATGAATTTTTAAAATATATTATTAAAAACGTAATAAAATGTACAAGTAAACATACTGCTGGAAAGCACTTGATGTATGCAACACGATGTTTTTGAATTATTAAAAAATATTAATTTGTGTAAAAGTTATTAAAAAGTGCCGAAGTTATTATTTCAAATTTGATAAATTTTTAAAATAAATAATTAAAACGTAATAAAATATACAAGTAGACATACTGTTGGAAAGCCCTTAATGTATGCAACACGATGCCCTTTGAATTTTTGAAAAATAATAATTTGCATCAAAGTTACTAAAAATGGCCGAAGTTATTATTTCACAATTTGATAAATTTTTAAAATAAATAATTAAAAACGTAATAAAATATACAAGTAAACATACTGCTAAAAACATCTTGATGTATGCAACACGATGCGTTTTGAATTTTTGAAAAATATTAATTTGAATAAAAGTTATTATAAAGTGCCGAAGTTAATATTTCAAATTAGATAAAATTTAAAAATAAATACTTCAAAACGCAATAAAATATACAAGTTAATATAATATTAAAAAGATCTTAATATATGCAACACGATGCTTTTTAAATTTTTGAAAAATATTAAATTGCGTAAAAATTATTAAAAAATGCCCAAGTTATCATTTCAAATTTGATAAATTTTTAAAATATATATTTAAAAACGTGATAATATGTGCAATGGAAAGCACTTGATGTATGCAACACGATGCTTTTTGAATTTCTAAAAAAATATTAATTTGCGTAAAAGTTATCAAAAAGTGCCGACAATATTATTTAAAATTTGAAGAATTTTTAAAATAAATAATCAAAAACGTAATAAAATATACAAGTATATATACTGTTGAAAAGCCATTGATTTATGCAACACGATGCCTTCTAAATTTCTAAAAATTATTAATTTTCATAAAAGTTATTGAAAAGTGCCGAAGTTATTATTACAAAGTTGATGAATTTTTAAAATAAATAATTGAAAACGTAAAAAAATATACAAGTAGACATACTGTTGGAAAGCCATTGATTTATGCAACACGTTTTTTTTATGGATTTCTAAAAATTATTAATTTGCATAAAGGTTAATAAAAAAGGCCGAAGTTATTATTTCAATTTTGATAAATTTTTAAAATAACTAATTAAAAACGTAAAAAATGTACAAGTAGACATACTGTTGGAAAGCTCTTGATGTACGCAACACGATGCTTTTTGAATTTTTAAAAAGTATGAATTTGAATAAAAGTTATTTAAAAGTGCCCAAGTTATTATTTCAAATTTGATGAATTTTTGAAATAAATCATTAAAAACATAATAAAATATTGAAGTAGACATACTGTTGGAAAGCTCCTGATGTATGCAATGCGATGCGTTTTAAATATTAATTTGCATAAAAGTTATTAAAATGTACCCAAGTTATTATTTCAAATTTGATGAATTTTTAAAATATATTATTAAAAACGTAATAAAATGTACAAGTAAACATACTGCTGGAAAGCACTTGATGTATGCAACACGATGTTGTTGAATTATTAAAAAATATTAATTTGTGTAAAAGTTATTAAAAAGTGCCGAAGTTATTATTTCAAATTTGATAAATTTTTAAAATAAATAATTAAAACGTAATAAAATATACAAGTAGACATACTGTTGGAAAGCCCTTAATGTATGCAACACGATGCCCTTTGAATTTTTGAAAAATAATAATTTGCATCAAAGTTACTAAAAATGGCCGAAGTTATTATTTCACAATTTGATAAATTTTTAAAATAAATAATTAAAAACGTAATAAAATATACAAGTAAACATACTGCTAAAAACATCTTGATGTATGCAACACGATGCGTTTTGAATTTTTGAAAAATATTAATTTGAATAAAAGTTATTATAAAGTGCCGAAGTTAATATTTCAAATTAGATAAAATTTAAAAATAAATACTTCAAAACGCAATAAAATATACAAGTTAATATACTATTAAAAAGATCTTAATATATGCAACACGATGCTTTTTAAATTTTTGAAAAATATTAAATTGCGTAAAAATTATTAAAAAATGCCCAAGTTATCATTTCAAATTTGATAAATTTTTAAAATATATATTTAAAAACGTGATAATATGTACAATGGAAAGCACTTGATGTATGCAACACGATGCTTTTTGAATTTCTAAAAAAATATTAATTTGCGTAAAAGTTATCAAAAAGTGCCGACAATATTATTTAAAATTTGAAGAATTTTTAAAATAAATAATCAAAAACGTAATAAAATATACAAGTATATATACTGTTGAAAAGCCATTGATTTATGCAACACGATGCCTTCTAAATTTCTAAAAATTATTAATTTTCATAAAAGTTATTGAAAAGTGCCGAAGTTATTATTACAAAGTTGATGAATTTTTAAAATAAATAATTGAAAACGTAAAAAAATATACAAGTAGACATACTGTTGGAAAGCCATTGATTTATGCAACACGAAGTTTTATGGATTTCTAAAAATTATTAATTTGCATAAAGGTTAATAAAAAAGGCCGAAGTTATTATTTCAATTTTGATAAATTTTTAAAATAACTAATTAAAAACGTAAAAAAATGTACAAGTAGACATACTGTTGGAAAGCTCTTGATGTACGCAACACGATGCTTTTTGAATTTTTAAAAAATATGAATTTTAATAAAAGATATTTAAAAGTGCCCAAGTTATTATTTCAAATTTGATAAATTTTTAAAATAACTAATTAAAAACGTAAAAAAATGTACAAGTAGATATATTGTTGGAAAGCTCTTGATGTACGCAACATGATGCTATTTGAATACTAAAAAAATATGTTAGTGCAATATATGTTTAGTGCAAATAATGGAGAGAAAGGTCATGTAAGAGAGTTAGCAAGAAAAGCAAATAAATTATTGGGGCAAGTATGGGGAATAGGTGAAAGAAAGTTTGGAGTAGATGTAAAAAAAAGAAGAATGTTGTTTGACTGTTTGGTAAAAAGTGTAATGATGTATGGAGCTGAAATATTTCGATGGAAGGAGCAAAAAATGTTGGAGGCTGTTCAGGCAAAGTACTGGAAATGGGTGTTAGGCTTAAACAGGGAAACTCCAGCATATATTGTGTTAGAAGAGGTGAAGAGAGAAAAGGTAAGAGTGGAAGCGGGAAAGAGAGCGGTAAAGTTTGAGGAAAGAATGAAGGACAGAATGGAATGCAAAATTTTGCAGGAGTGTTGGAAAGAGGTAAAAGCAGGAAAGATTGAAAAGAGGTATGAGGAAATAAAGAGATATTACGAGAGAAATGGGTACGCAGTAGAAGAAGTGGAGAGAAGGAGGGAGAGCGGAAGAAAGCTATTGAATGAGGTGATAAGGAGAGACAAGGATGTGCAAATGCAAGAAAGAAAGAGCAGAATAAAGGAAGCTAGGTACAACGAGAGGTATGACAAGTTAGTTACAAGCGATCTACCGTGGTACCTAGTAATAGAAAAGGGAAAGAATGAAAGGAAAAGGATTGCTAGATTCAGATGTGGGAATGAGGAACGACAAAATAGATATTGGGAAGAGCAGGGGGTAAGAATGTGTAGAATGTGTAGAGAAGAGGCAGAAACCATGGAACATATGTTGAGGGAATGTGGAGAAATGAGAGTGGAAGAAAGAGAATGGTGGGAAATACTGGATGAGAAAGGGAGCGGAGCGGAATGGATGAAAGTGAAAGATAGAAGGGGACAGCAGCAGTGATGGGGGATAATATTTTTGTTTATTTTGTTTAATTTAGTTTATGTTATTTATTGAATTTAATTTTTGGTTTACTTATTGTACAGTATTTAGTTTTTGTAGCGAAGGGATCCTTTCTTAAGCCGTAAGGCACAGAAATAAAGATATATATACTAAAAAAATATGAATTTGAAAAAAAGTTATTTAAAAGTGCCCAAGTTATTATTTCAAATTTGATGAATTTTTGAAATAAATCATTAAAAACATAATAAAATATAGAAGTAGACATACTGTTGGAAAGCTCCTAATGTATGCAATGCGATGCGTTTTAAATATTAATTTGCATAAAAGTTATTAAAAAGTACCCAAGTTATTATTTCAAATTGGATGAATTTTTAAAATAAATAATCAAAAATGTAATAAAATATACAATAAAATATAATACTGGAAAACCCTTGGTGTATGCTACACAATGCTTTTTGAATTTTTGAAAAATATTAAATTTCGTAAAAGTTATCAAAAAGTGCCGAACATATTATTTCAAATTTGAAGAATTTTCAAAATAAATAATCAAAAACGTAATAAATAATACAAGTAGACATACTGTTGCAAAGCCATTAATTTATGCAACACGATGCCTTTTAAATTTTTAAAAATTATTAATTTGCATGAAAGTTATTGAAAAGTGCCGAAGTTATTATTACAAAGTTGATGAATTTTTAAAATAAATTATTGATAACGTAAAAAAAATTACAAGTAGAGATATTGCTGGAGCGTCCTTGATATACGCAATACGATGCTTTTTGAATTTTTGAAAAATATTAATTTGCGTAAAAGTTATTAAAATGTGCCAAAGTTATTTCAAATTTGATAAATTTTTAAAATAAATAATCAAAAACGTAATAAAATATATAAGTAGACATACTGTTGAAAAGCCATTGATTTATGCAACACGATGCTTTATGAATTTCTAAAAATTATTAATTTGCATAAAGATTAATAAAAAGGGCCGAAGTTATTATTTCAAATTTGATAAATTTTTAAAATAAATAATTAAAACGTAATAAAATATACAAGTAGACATACTGTTGGAAAGCCCTTAATGTATGCAACACGATGCTTTTTGAATTTTTGAAAAATATTAAATTGCGTAAAAATTATTAAAAAATGCCCGAATTATCATTTCAAATTTGATAAATTTTTAAAATATATATTTAAAAACGTGATAATATGTACAATGGAAAGCACTTGATGTATGCAACACGATGCTTTTTGAATTTCTAAAAAAATATTAATTTGCGTAAAAGTTATCAAAAAGTGCCGACAATATTATTTCAAATTTGAAGAATTTTTAAAATAAATAATCAAAAACGTAATAAGATATACAAGTATATATACTGTTGAAAAGCCATTGATTTATGCAACTAAATTTCTAAAAATTATTAATTTTCATAAAAGTTATTGAAAAGTGCCGAAGTTATTATTACAAAGTTGATGAATTTTTAAAATAAATAATTGAAAACGTAAAAAAATGTACAAATAGACATACTGTTGGAAAGCTCTTGATTGACGCAACACGATGCTTTTTGAATTTTAAAAAAATATGAATTTGAATAAAAGATATTTAAAAGTGCCCAAGTTATTATTTCAAATTTGATAAAATTTTAAAATAACTAATTAAAAACGTAAAAGAATGTATAAGTAGATATATTGTTGGAAAGCTCTTGATGTACGCAACACGATGCTATTTGAATTTTAAAAAAATATGAATTTGAATAAAAGTTATTTAAAAGTGCCCAAGTTATTATTTCAAATTTGATGAATTTTTGAAATAAATCATTGAAAACATAATAAAATATAATAAAATATAGAAGTAGACATACTGTTGGAAAGCTCCTAATGTATGCAATGCGATGCGTTTTAAATATTAATTTGCATAAAAGTTATTAAAAAGTACTCAAGTTATTATTTTAAATTTGATGAACTTTTAAAATATATTATTAAAAATGTAATAAAATGTACAAGTAAACATACTACTGGAATGCATTTGATGTATTGAACACAATGCTTTTTGAATTTTTAAAAAATATTAATTTGCGTAAAAGTTATTAAAAAAGCCGAAGTTATTATTTCAAACTGGATGAATTTTTAAAATAAATAATCTAAAACGTAATAAAATATACAAGAAAATATAATGCTGGAAAACCCTTGATGTATGCTACACAATGCTTTTTGAATTTTTGAAAAATATTAATTTGCGTAAAAGTTATCAAAAAGTGCCGAAATTATGATTTCAAATTTGATAAATTTTTAAAATAAATAATTAAAAACGTAAAAAAATGTACAAGTAGAGATACTGTTAGAACGCCCTTGACGTATGCAACACGATGCTTTTTGAATTTTTGAAAAAATATTAATTTGAATAAAAGTTATTTAAAAGTGCCCAAGTAATTATTTCAAATTTGATGAATTTTTAAAATAAATAATTAAAAACGTAATAAAATACTCAAGTAGACATACTGTTGGAAAGCTCTTAATGTATGCAACACAATACTTTTTGAATTTTTCAAAAATATTAATTTGCGTAAAAGTTATTAAAAAGGGAGCGAAGTTATTATTTCAAATTTGATAAATTTTTAGAATAAATAATTAAGACCGTAAAAAATGTACCAGTAGACAAACTGTTTGAACGCACTTAATGTATGCAACACAATGCTTTTTGAACTTTTAAAAAGTATTAATTTGAATAAAAGTTATTAAAAAGTGCCCAAGGTATTATTTCAAATTTGATGAATTTTTAAAATAAATAAATAAAAGCGTAAAAAAATATACAAGTAAACATACTGCTGGAAATTCCTTGATGTAAGCAACACGATGCTTTTTGATTTTTTTTAAAATATTAATTTGGGTAAAAGTTATTAAAAAAGCCGAAGTTATTATTTCAAATTGGATGAATTTTTGAAATATTTAATTAAAAACGTAATAAAATTTACAAGCAAACATAATGCTGGAAAGCCTTTGATGTATGCAACACAATGCTTTTTGATTTTTTGAAAGATATTAATTTGCGTAAAAGTTATTAAAAAGTGCCGAAGTTATTATTTCAAATTTGATAAATTTTCAAAATAAATCATTAAAAACGAAATAAAATATACAAGTAAAGAAACTGTTACAAAGTCCTTGATGTATGCAATACGATGGGTTTTAAATATTTGAAAAATATTAACTTGCATAAAAGTTATTAAAAAGTGCCCAAGTTATTACTTCAAATTTGATAAATCTTCAAAATATATAAATTAAAACGAAATAAAATGCACAAGTAAACATACTGCTGGAAAGCACTTGATGTAAGCAAAATGATGCTTTTTGCATTTTTGAAAAATATTAATTTGCGTAAAAGTTATTAAAATGTCCCAAAGTTATTATTTCAAATTGGATGAATTTTTAAAATGAATAATTAAAAACGATATAACATTTTCAAGCAAACATAATGCTGGAAAGCCCTTGATGTATGCAACACAATTTTTTTTTGAATTTTTGAAAAATCTTAATATGCGTAAAAGTTATTTAAAAGTGCCGAAGTTATTATTTTAAAAATTTGATGAACTTTTGAAATAATTAATAAAAACGTAACCACATGTACAAGTAACATACTGTTAGAACGCCCTTAATGTAAGCAACAAGATGCCTTTTAAATTTTTAAATATATTAATTTGCATAAAAGTGATTACAAAGTGCCGAAGTAATTATTTTAAACTTGATGAATTTTTAAAATAAATACTTAAAAACTGCATCAAATATACAAGTAGACATACTGTTGGAAAGCAATTGATGTATGCAACATGATGCCTTATAGATTTTTAAAAAATATTAATTTACATAAAAGTTATTAAAAAGTGCCGAAGTTATTATTTCAAATTTGATAAATTTTTAAAATAAAAAATCAAAAACGTAATAAAATATACAAGTAGACATACTGTTAAAAAGCCATTTATTTATGCAACACGATGCTTTATGAATATCTAAAACTTATTAATTTGCATAAAGGTTAATTTATTTATTTATTTATTTATTTATTTATTTGAAACTACCAACGGAGCAAGCTCCAACTACCGGTAGAGTATTTATACAGAATGATGATATTTCAAGAAAAACAGTTGCGCAGGTAAATACATAGATAAGATTAAAATAGTTAAAAAGTTAAAAGTGAAATAGAAAGATTAAGTCTAAAATAGTGCAAAAGCAACATAGATAAACAAACACAATATATTACAAAAATACTAATTATACATAATAAAAAACTAACATAAACATAAACAGATTATAAAAAGTTATCACAGATTACATCGAAAAATTGCATTTACATAATCTGTGCGCGAAGAATGAAATATGTCGCAAGTGTCGCTAACTGCATTAAACGCAGCGTACATTTTGAGTAGAGGTAACGATAGTAGAACATTAGTACGGGGTGTGGAATAATAAAAGATATGATGCACTCTGCTAGTAAGACGTGGCACACGATAAGTGATTTGATTCACCAGTTGCGGACAGTCAGACCGACAGTTGACAAGTTTGCTCAAGAAAACAACAAGATGCAGTAGGCGACGATTCTGCAGACTATCAAAATTAAAAGATGTCAACAAATCGGTCTGAGGTGTACCTCGTGGTGGATAAAAACCATTAGTTCTGTAAAACAAAAACTTTAGGTATTTGCGCTAAATTGCTTCAAGCGCAGCAATATGACCAAGATACAGTGGAGACCAAATGCAGCTACCATATTCTAATTTGGATCGAACAAGTGAGTAAAAAAGTACATTAAGAGGTCTGATATCAACAAAGTCTTTAGTATTACGCATTATAAATCCTAAGCGCTTAAACGAGTTGGAGATGGCATTATTTATATGAGGAACAAATGTCAGTTTTCGGTCGAAAGTAACACCAAGGTCAGTTACTTCTGAAGGACGTAAAAGTGTAGTATGGATGAGTTCATACTCAAAAAGGACCAAAGATTTCGCTCGACTAAACGACATTACCACACACTTGCTGTTATTCAGAGGTAATCTGTTGTCAGAACACCATTTATCTATGGAATCTAAGTCTGATTGTAAGCACTCACAGTCAGTTTTTGATTTAATCGTGTTGTAGATTTTAAGGTCGTCAGCATACAAAGATGATTAACTGAAATATTTGAGGTAAAATCATTGATAAACAAGTTGAAGAAAAGTGGTCCCAATACAGATCCCTGAGGAACGCCTGACACCTGATCAAATACTGCTGACTTGTGACCATGACATTGAACAAATAGTCGCCTATTTGCCAGATAAGAGCGAACTAGATTAGTGAGAGGGTCAGTAAAACCATAAGAGTCCAATTTACGAAGCAGCAGGTTGTGATCAAGTTTGTCAATTGCCTTCGAGAAATCAGTATATATTACATCAACTTGGTTACACTTATCCATTGATTCACTCAAATATTGGGTTATGCATACAAGATTTGTGTTGGTGGAGCGACCAGATACAAAACCGTGCTGATTGACAGAAATTTGATGTTTAACATGATTTGAAATTACGTCGAAAAATAGAGACTTAAACACCTTAGCAAAGTTTGACAATATCGATATCGGTCTATTGTTTTCAATTGATTCACGACTACCTTTCTTGAAAACAGGTGTGACACGTGACAGTTTCCAAAGTCTAGGAAAATATGACTGTTTTAAAATCATATTGAAGATCTTAGTTAAGGGACCAGAAAATATCACAGCACAGTCTTTAATTAAAAAAGATGGAAGGCAATCAGGACCCATAGAAAAGTTTCCCTTTAATTTTTTGAGTTTCTTAAGAACATCTGACTCAGAGATGACAGACCAATGTAAGGCGATAGAGGAAATTGGGAGATTTACAGGAGCAGCTTGCAAAGTAGATGACAACTTGAATGCTTCAGAGAAATGGTTAGCAAAGGCATTCACAATTGCAGAAGTAGTATCAAGTTCAGTTGAGTTAAAAGTCATGGAAGATGGAATATTCAACAAATGTCTTTTAGAGTTAACATATGTCAAAAAGCTGTTAGGGTTTGATTGGACATTTATGCAGATGTTGTGTAAGTAGACTTTGTATGCATTGGCAATTATAGCCTTACATTCGGTTCGAAGTTTCCTGAACAAGGCTAAGTTATCACTACAATTATCGAATGAGAGTACTTTCCGAGCTTTATCTTTTAACTTCAACTTATAAATGATCTCAGCGTTAAACCATGGAGGATAAACAGGAGAGGATAATTTCTTAACAGGGACATATTTAGACAACAGATTATTTATTAACATCATAAAGACCTGAAACCGATACGTCTACGTCTTTGGAGCAAACAATATCAGCCTAAAAATATTCAGAAATATCTTTATATAGTCCTACATAATCACCCGTTTTGAAATTATAAGAAGAGGTTGGAACATGAGAGAATTTATTTTTTTTTAAGTGGTTGAGGGAATAGTTAATAGTTAAAGGAGAATGATAAGGATCAATTTTCAGTAAAGGATCGACAGGCTCATTGACGACACATGTTTGATTCAAAAACACTAGATCTAATAGATTCCTATTGCAATTGGCCACTTCATTATATTGAGTGAGTTCAAAAATTCCACAGAGTTGTGGCAATGACACATTTAGATCATTGGATGATGAATGTCGCATAGAATGGTAATTTGAAATATTGAAATTACCCAACATAATAAAACGGTGGCCAAACACAAAATATAGAGAAGAGATAAAATCAAACAGAACCTCATAACAACTCAGTTTAGTGGCACGAGGAATGTAGACAGCAACAAGAAATACACAGTCTGAGTTAATGTAAATTTTTACAACTAAGATATCTATGTTAGATATATCATGGAAATTACTGCGAATTGAATCTATACAGACTGTAGATGCTTAATAAAAAGGGCCGAAGTTATTGTTTCAAATTTGATAAATTTTTAAAATAACTAATTAAAAACGTAAAAAATGTACAAGTAGACATACTGTTGAAAAGCTCTTGATGTATGCAACACGATGCTTTTTGAATTTAAAAAAAATATTAATTTGAATAAAAGTTATTTAAAAGTGCTCAAGTTATTATTTCAAATTTGATGAATTTTTAAAATATATATTTAAAAACGTATTAAAATGTACAAGTAAACATACTGCTAGAAAGCACTTGATGTATGCAACACTATGCTTTTTGAATTTTTGAAAAATATTAAATTGCGTAAAAATTATTAAAAAGTGCCCAAGTTATTATTTCAAATTTGATAAATTTTTAAAATAAATAATTAAAAACGTAATAATATGTACAATGGAAAGCACTTGATGTATGCAACACGATGCGTTTTGAATTTTTAAAAAATATTAATTTGCGTAAAAGTTATCAAAAAATGCCGAAAATATTATTTCAAATTTGAAGAATTTTTAAAATAAATAATCAAAAACGTAATAAAATATACAAGTAGACATACTGTTGAAAAGCCATTGATTTATGCAACACAATGCCTTTTAAATTTATGAAAATTATTAATTTGCATAAAAGTTATTGAAAAGTGCCGAAGTTATTATCACAAAGTTGATGAATTGTTTAAATAAATAATTGAAAACGTAAAAAAAATTACAAGTAGAGATATAAAAATATTAATTTGCATAAAAGTTATTAAAAAATGCTCAAGTTATTATTTCAAATTTAATAAACTTTCAAAATAAATCATTAAAAACGTAATAAAATATAGAAGTAAACATATTGTTAAAAAGCCCTCATGTATGCAATACGATGCTTTTTGAATTTTAAAAAAGTATGAATTTGAATAAAAGTTATTTAAAAGTGCCCAAGTTATTATTTCAAATTTGATGAATTTTTGAAATAAATCATTAAAAACATAATAAAATATAGAAGTAGACATACTGTTGGAAAGCTCCTGATGTATGCAATGCGATGCGTTTTAAATATTAATTTGCATAAAAGTTATTAAAATGTACCCAAGTTATTATTTCAAATTTGATGAATTTTTAAAATATATTATTAAAAACGTAATAAAATGTACAAGTAAACATACTGCTGGAAAGCACTTGATGTATGCAATACGATGTTTTTGAATTATTGAAAAATATTAATTTGTGTAAAAGTTATTAAAAAGTGCCGAAGTTATTATTTCAAATTTGATAAATTTTTAAAATAAATAATTAAAACGTAATAAAATATACAAGTAAACATACTGTTGGAAAGCCCTTAATGTATGCAACACGATGCCCTTTGAATTTTTGAAAAATAATAATTTGCATCAAAGTTACTAAAAATGGCCGAAGTTATTATTTCACAATTTGATAAATTTTTAAAATAAATAATTAAAAACGTAATAAAATATACAAGTAAACATACTGCTAAAAACATCTTGATGTATGCAACACGATGCGTTTTGAATTTGTGAAAAATATTAATTTGAATAGAAGTTATTATAAAGTGCCGAAGTTAATATTTCAAATTTGATAAATTTTAAAAATAAATACTTCAAAACGCAATAAAATATACAAGTTAATATACTATTAAAAAGATCTTGATATATGCAACACGATGCTTTTTAAATTTTTGAAAAATATTAAATTGCGTAAAAATTATTAAAAAATGCCCAAGTTATCATTTCAAATTTGATAAATTTTTAAAATATATATTTAAAAACGTGATAATATGTACAATGCAAAGCACTTGATGTATGCAACACAATGCTTTTTGAATTTCTAAAAAAATATTAATTTGCGTAAAAGTTATCAAAAAGTGCCGACAATATTATTTAAAATTTGAAGAATTTTTAAAATAAATAATCAAAAACGTAAGAAAATATACAAGTATATATACTGTTGAAAAGCCCTTGATTTATGCAACACGATGCCTTCTAAATTTCTAAAAATTATTAATTTTCATAAAAGTTATTGAAAAGTGCCGAAGTTATTATTACAAAGTTGATGAATTTTTAAAATAAATAATTGAAAACATAAAAAAATGTACAAGTAGACATACTGTTGGAAAGCTCTTGATGTACGCAACACGATGCTTTTTGAATTTTAAAAAAATATGAATTTGAATAAAAGATATTTAAAAGTGCCCAAGTTATTATTTCAAATTTGATAAAATTTTAAAATAACTAATTAAAAACGTAAAAGAATGTATAAGTAGATATATTGTTGGAAAGCTCTTGATGTACGCAACACGATGCTATTTGAATTTTAAAAAAATATGAATTTGAATAAAAGTTATTTAAAAGTGCCCAAGTTATTATTTCAAATTTGATGAATTTTTGAAATAAATCATTGAAAACATAATAAAATATAATAAAATATAGAAGTAGACATACTGTTGGAAAGCTCCTAATGTATGCAATGCGATGCGTTTTAAATATTAATTTGCATAAAAGTTATTAAAAAGTACCCAAGTTATTATTTTAAATTTGATGAATTTTTAAAATATATTATTAAAAATGTAATAAAATGTACAAGTAAACATACTACTGGAATGCCTTTGATGTATTGAACACAATGCTTTTTGAATTTTTAAAAAATATTAATTTGCGTAAAAGTTATTAAAAAAGCCGAAGTTATTATTTCAAACTGGATGAATTTTTAAAATAAATAATCTAAAACGTAATAAAATATACAAGAAAATATAATGCTGGAAAACCCTTGATGTATGCTACACAATGCTTTTTCAATTTTTGAAAAATATTAATTTGCGTAAAAGTTATCAAAAAGTGCCGAAATTATGATTTCAAATTTGATAAATTTTTAAAATAAATAATTAAAAACGTAAAAAAATGTACAAGTAGTGATACTGTTAGTACGCCCTTGACGTATGCAACACGATGCTTTTTGAATTTTTGAAAAAATATTAATTTGAATAAAAGTTATTTAAAAGTGCCCAAGTAATTATTTCAAATTTGATGAATTTTTAAAATAAATAATTAAAAACGTAATAAAATATACAAGTAGACATACTGTTGGAAAGCTCTTAATATATGCAACACAATACTTTTTGAATTTTTCAAAAATATTAATTTGCGTAAAAGTTATTAAAAAGGGAGCAAAGTTATTATTTCAAATTTGATAAATTTTTAGAATAAATAATTAAGAACGTAAAAAATGTACCAGTAGACAAACTGTTTGAACGCACTTAATGTATGCAACACAATGCTTTTTGAACTTTTAAAAAGTATTAATTTGAATAAAAGTTATTAAAAAGTGCCCAAGGTATTATTTCAAATTTGATGAATTTTTAAAATAAATAAATAAAAACGTAAAAAAATATACAAGTAAACATACTGCTGGAAATTCCTTGATGTATGCAACACGATGCTTTTTGAATTTTTAAAAAATATTAATTTGCATAAAAGTTATTAAGAAATACCAAGTAATTATTTTAAATTTGATGAATTTTGAAAGTATATAATTATAAACGTAACAAAGGTTGCAAGTAAACACACTGATGGAAAGCCGCTGATGTATGCAACACGATGCTTTATGAATTTTTAAAAAATATTAATTTGCATAAAAGTTATTAAAAAGTGTCCAAGTTATCATTTCAAATTTGATAAAGTTTTAAAATATATAATTAAAAACGTGATAAAATGTACAATGGAAAGCACTTGATGTAAGCAACACGATGCTTTTTGATTTTTTTTTTTAAATATTAATTTGGGTAAAAGTTATTAAAAAAGCCGAAGTTATTATTTCAAATTGGATGAATTTTTGAAATATTTAATTAAAAACGTAATAAAATTTACAAGCAAACATAATGCTGAAAAACCTTTGATGTATGCAACACAATGCTTTTTGATTTTTTGAAAGATATTAATTTGCGTAAAAGTTATTAAAAAGTGCCGAAGTTATTATTTCAAATTTGATAAATTTTCAAAATAAATCATTAAAAACGTAATAAAATATACAAGTAAAGAAACTGTTAGAAAGTCCTTGATGTATGCAATACGATGGGTTTTAAATATTTGAAAAATATTAACTTGCATAAAAGTTATTAAAAAGTGCCCAAGTTATTACTTCAAATTTGATAAATCTTCAAAATATATAAATTAAAACGAAATAAAATGCACAAGTAAACATACTGCTGGAAAGCACTTGATGTATGCAAAATGATGCTTTTTGAATTTTTGAAAAATATTAATTTGCGTAAAAGTTATTAAAATGTCCCAAAGTTATTATTTCAAATTGGATGAATTCTTAAAATGAATAATTAAAAACGATGTAACATTTTCAAGCAAACATAATGCTGGAAAGTCCTTGATGTATGCAACACAATTTTTTTTAAATTTTTGAAAAATCTTAATATGCGTAAAAGTTATTTAAAAGTGCCGAAGTTATTATTTTAAAAATTTGATGAATTTTTGAAATAATAAAAACGTAACCACATGTACAAGTAACATACTGTTAGAACGCCCTTGATGTAAGCAACAAGATGCCTTTTAAATTTTTAAAAAATATTAATTTGCATAAAAGTGATTACAAAGTGCCGAAGTAATTATTTTAAATTTAATGAATTTTTAAAATAAATACTTAAAAACTGCATCAAATATACAAGTAGACATACTGTTGGAAAGCAATTGATGTATGCAACATGATGCCTTATAGATTTTTAAAAAATATTAATTTACATAAAAGTTATTAAAAAGTCGAAGTTATTATTTCAAATTTGATAAATTTTTAAAATAAATAATCAAAAACGTAATAAATTATACAAGTAGACATACTGTTAAAAAGCCATTGATTTATGCAACACGATGCTTTATGAATTTCTAAAACTTATTAATTTGCATAAAGGTTAATTTATTTATTTATTTATTTATTTGTTTGAAACTACCAACGGAGCAAGCTCCAACTACCGGTAGAGTATTTATACAGAATGATGATACATTTCAAGAAAAACAGTTGCGCAGGTGAATACATAGATAAGATTAAAATAGTTAAAAAGTTAAAAGTGAAATAGAAAGATTAAGTCTAAAATAGTGCAAAAGCAACATAGATAAACAAACACAATATATTACAAAAATACTAAGTATACATAATAAAAAACTAACATAAACATAAACAGATTATAAAAAGATATCACAGATTACATCGAAGAATTGCATTTACATAATCTGTGTGCGAAGAATGAAATATGTCGCAAGTGTCGCTAACTGCATTAAACGCAGCGTACATTTTGAGTAGAGGTGACGATAGTAGAACATTAGCACGGGGTGTGGAATAATAAAAGATATGATGCACTCTGCTAGTAAGACGTGGCACATGATAAGTGATTTGATTCACCAGTTGCGGACAGTCAGACCGACAGTTGACAAGTTTGCTCAAGAAAACAACAAGATGCAGTAGGCAACGATTCTGCAAACTATCAAAATTAAAAGATGTCAACAAATCGGTCTGAGGTGTACCTCGTGGTGGATAAAAACCATTAGTTCTGTAAAACAAAAACTTTAGGTATTTGCGCTAAATTGCTTCAAGCGCAGCAATATGACCAAGATACAGTGGAGACCAAATGCAGCTACCATATTCTAATTTGGATCGAACAAGTGAGTAAAAAAGTACATTAAGAGGTCTGATAGCAACAAAGTCTTTAGTATTACGCATTATAAATCCTAAGCGCTTAAACGAGTTGGAGTTGGCATTATTTATATGAGGAACAAATGTCAGTTTTCGGTCGAAAGTAACACCAAGGTCAGTTACTTCTGAAGGACGTAAAAGTGTAGTATGCATGAGTTCATACTCAAAAAGGACCAAAGATTTTGCTCGACTAAACGACATTACCACACACTTGCTGTTATTCAGAGGTAATCTGTTGTCAGAACACCATTTATCTATGGAATCTAAGTCTGATTGTAAGAACTCACAGTCAGTTTCTGATGTAATCGTGTTGTAGATTTTAAGGTCGTCAGCATACAGAAGATGATTAACTGAAATATTTGAGGTTAAATCATTGATAAACAAGTTGAAGAAAAGTGGTCCCAATACAGATCCCTGAGGAACGCTTGTGACCATGACATTGAACAAATAGTCGCCTATTTGCCAGATAAGAGCGAACTAGATTAGTGAGAGGATCAGTAAAACCATAAGAGTCCAATTTACGAAGCAGCAGGTTATGATCAAGTTTGTCAAACGCCTTCGAGAAATCAGTATATATTACATCAACTTGGTTACACTTATCCATTGATTCACTCAAATATTGGGTTATGCATGCAAGATTTGTGTTGGTAGAGCGACCAGATACAAAACCGTGCTGATTGACAGAAATTTGATGTTTAACGTGATTTGAAATTACGTCGAAAAATAGAGACTCAAACACCTTAGCAAAGTTTGACAATATCGATATCGGTCTATAGTTTTCAATTGATTTACGACTACCTTTCTTGAAAACAGGTGTGACACGTAACAGTTTCCAAAGTCTAGAAAAATATGACTGTTTTAAAATCATATTGAAGATCTTAGTTAAGGGACCAGAAAATATCACAGCACAGTCTTTAATTAAAAAAGATGGAATGCAATCAGGACCCATAGAAAAGTTTTCCTTTCATTTCTTGAGTTTCTTAAGAACATCTGACTCAGAGATGACCAATGTAAGGCGATAGAGGAAATTGGGAGATTTATAGGAGCAGCTTGCATAGTAGATGACAACTTGAATGCTTCAGAGAAATGGTTAGCAAAGGCATTCACAATTGCAGAAGGAGTATCAAGTTCAGTTGAGTAAGGAGTCATAGAAGATGGAATATTCGAAAAATGTCTTTTAGAGTTAACATATGTCCAAAAGCTGTTAGGGTTTGAATGGACATTTATGCAGATGTTGTGTAAGTAGACTTTGTATGCATTGGCAATTAAAGCCTTACATTCGGTTCGAAGTTTCCTGAACAAGGCTAAGTTATCACTACAATTATCGAATGAGAGTACTTTCCGAGCTTTATCTTTTAACTTCAACTTATAAATGATCTCAGCGTTAAACCATGGAGGATAAACAGGAGAGGATAATTTCTTAACAGGGACATATTTAGACAACAGATTATTTATTAACATCATAAAGACCTGAAACCGATACGTCTACGTCTTTGGAGCAAACAATATCAGCCCAAGAATATTCAGAAATATCTTTATATAGTCCTACATAATCACCGTTTTTGAAATTATAAGAAGAGGTTGGAACATGAGAGAATTTATTTTTTTTTTAAGTGGTTGAGGGAATGGTTAATAGTTAAAGGAGAATGATAAGGATCAATTTTCAGTAAAGGATCGACAGACTCATTGACGACACATGTTTGATTCGAAAACACTAGATCTAATAGATTCCTATTGCAATTGGCCACTTCATTATATTGAGTGAGTTCAAAAATTTCACAGAGTTGTGACAATGACACATTTAGATCATTGGATGATGAATGTCGCATAGAATGGTAATTTGAAATATTGAAATTACCCAACATAATAAAACGGTGGCCAAACACAAAATATAGAGAAGAGATAAAATCAAACAGAACCTCATAACAACTCAGTTTAGTGGCAGGAGGAATGTAGACAGCAACAAGAAATACACAGTCTGAGTTAATGTAAATTTTTACAACTAAGATATCTATGTTAGATATATCATGGAAATTACTGCGAATTGAATCTATACAGACTGTAGATGCTTAATAAAAAGGGCCGAAGTTATTGTTTCAAATTTGATAAATTTTTAAAATAACTAATTAAAAACGTAAAAAATGTACAAGTAGACATACTGTTGAAAAGCTCTTGATGTATGCAACACGATGCTTTTTGAATTTAAAAAAAATATTAATTTGAATAAAAGTTATTTAAAAGTGCTCAAGTTATTATTTCAAATTTGATGAATTTTTAAAATATATATTTAAAAACGTATTAAAATGTACAAGTAAACATACTGCTAGAAAGCACTTGATGTATGCAACACTATGCTTTTTGAATTTTTAAAAAATGTTAAATTGCGTAAAAATTATTAAAAAGTGCCCAAGTTATTATTTCAAATTTGATAAATTTTTAAAATAAATAATTAAAAACGTAATAATATGTACAATGGAAAGCACTTGATGTATGCAACACGATGCTTTTTGAATTTTTAAAAAATATTAATTTGCGTAAAAGTTATCAAAAAATGCCGAAAATATTATTTCAAATTTAAAGAATTTTGAAAATAAATAATTAGAAACGTAATAAAATATACAAGTAGACATACTGTTGAAAAGCCATTGAGTTATGCAACACAATGCCTTTTAAATTTATGAAAATTATTAATTTGCATATAAGTTATTGAAAAGTGACGAAGTTATTATTACAAAGTTGATGAATTTTTTAAATAAATAATTGAAAACGTAAAAAAAATTACAAGTAGAGATATAAAAATATTAATTTGCATAAAAGTTATTAAAAAGTGCTCAAGTTATTATTTCAAATTTAATAAACTTTCAAAATAAATCATTAAAAACGTAATAAAATATAGAAGTAAATATATTGTTAAAAAGCCCCTCATGTATGCAATACGATGCTTTTTGAATTTTTAAAAAATATTAATTTGAATAAAAGTTATTTAAAAGTGCCCAAGTTATTATTTCAAATTGATAAATTTTTGAAATAAATCATTAAAAACATAATAAAACATAAAAGTAAACATACTGCTGAAAAGATCTTGATGTATGCAACACGATGCTTTTTGAATTTTTAAAAAATATTAATTTGCGTAAAAGTTATTAAAAAGTGCCGAAGTTATTATTTCAAATTTGATGAATTTTCAAAATAAATCATTAAAAACGTAATAATGATTGATTTATGCAATACGATGCGTTTTAAATATTTGAAAAATATTAACTTGCATAAAAGTTATTAAAAAGTGCCCAAGTTATTATTTCAAATTTGATAAATTTTTAAAATGAATAATTAAAAACGTAATAAAATGTACAAGTAAACATACTGCTGGAAAGCACTTGATGTATGCAAAATGATGCTTTTTGAATTTTTGAAAAATATTAATTTGCGTAAAAGTTATTAAAATGTCCCAAAGTTATTATTTCAAATTGGATGAATTTTTAAAATGAATAAATAAAAACGATGTAACATTTTCAAGCAAACATAATGCTGGAAAGCCCTTGATGTATGCAACACAATTTTTTTTAAATTTTTGAAAAATCTTAATATGCGTAAAAGTTATTTAAAAGTGCCGAAGTTATTATTTTAAAAATTTGATGAATTTTTGAAATAATAAAAACGTAACCACATGTACAAGTAACATACTGTTAGAACGCCCTTGATGTAAGCAACAAGATGCCTTTTAAATTTTTAAAAAATATTAATTTGCATAAAAGTGATTACAAAGTGCCGAAGTAATTATTTTAAATTTAATGAATTTTTAAAATAAATACTTAAAAACTGCATCAAATATACAAGTAGACATACTGTTGGAAAGCAATTGATGTATGCAACATGATGCCTTATAGATTTTTAAAAAATATTAATTTACATAAAAGTTATTAAAAAGTCGAAGTTATTATTTCAAATTTGATAAATTTTTAAAATAAATAATCAAAAACGTAATAAATTATACAAGTAGACATACTGTTAAAAAGCCATTGATTTATGCAACACGATGCTTTATGAATTTCTAAAACTTATTAATTTGCATAAAGGTTAATTTATTTATTTATTTATTTATTTATTTGTTTGAAACTACCAACGGAGCAAGCTCCAACTACCGGTAGAGTATTTATACAGAATGATGATACATTTCAAGAAAAACAGTTGCGCAGGTAAATACATAGATAAGATTAAAATAGTTAAAAAGTTAAAAGTGAAATAGAAAGATTAAGTCTAAAATAGTGCAAAAGCAACATAGATAAACAAACACAATATATTACAAAAATACTAAGTATACATAATAAAAAACTAACATAAACATAAACAGATTATAAAAAGATATCACAGATTACATCGAAGAATTGCATTTACATAATCTGTGTGCGAAGAATGAAATATGTCGCAAGTGTCGCTAACTGCATTAAACGCAGCGTACATTTTGAGTAGAGGTGACGATAGTAGAACATTAGCACGGGGTGTGGAATAATAAAAGATATGATGCACTCTGCTAGTAAGACGTGGCACATGATAAGTGATTTGATTTACCAGTTGCGGACAGTCAGACCGACAGTTGACAAGTTTGCTCAAGAAAACAACAAGATGCAGTAGGCAACGATTCTGCAAACTATCAAAATTAAAAGATGTCAACAAATCGGTCTGAGGTGTACCTCGTGGTGGATAAAAACCATTAGTTCTGTAAAACAAAAACTTTAGGTATTTGCGCTAAATTGCTTCAAGCGCAGCAATATGACCAAGATACAGTGGAGACCAAATGCAGCTACCATATTCTAATTTGGATCGAACAAGTGAGTAAAAAAGTACATTAAGAGGTCTGATAGCAACAAAGTCTTTAGTATTACGCATTATAAATCCTAAGCGCTTAAACGAGTTGGAGTTGGCATTATTTATATGAGGAACAAATGTCAGTTTTCGGTCGAAAGTAACACCAAGGTCAGTTACTTCTGAAGGACGTAAAAGTGTAGTATGCATGAGTTCATACTCAAAAAGGACCAAAGATTTTGCTCGACTAAACGACATTACCACACACTTGCTGTTATTCAGAGGTAATCTGTTGTCAGAACACCATTTATCTATGGAATCTAAGTCTGATTGTAAGAACTCACAGTCAGTTTCTGATGTAATCGTGTTGTAGATTTTAAGGTCGTCAGCATACAGAAGATGATTAACTGAAATATTTGAGGTTAAATCATTGATAAACAAGTTGAAGAAAAGTGGTCCCAATACAGATCCCTGAGGAACGCTTGTGACCATGACATTGAACAAATAGTCGCCTATTTGCCAGATAAGAGCGAAATAGATTAGTGAGAGGGTCAGTAAAACCATAAGAGTCCAATTTACGAAGCAGCAGGTTATGATCAAGTTTGTCAAACGCCTTCGAGAAATCAGTATATATTACATCAACTTGGTTACACTTATCCATTGATTCACTCAAATATTGGGTTATGCATGCAAGATTTGTGTTGGTAGAGCGACCAGATACAAAACCGTGCTGATTGACAGAAATTTGATGTTTAACGTGATTTGAAATTACGTCGAAAAATAGAGACTCAAACACCTTAGCAAAGTTTGACAATATCGATATCGGTCTATAGTTTTCAATTGATTTACGACTACCTTTCTTGAAAACAGGTGTGGCACGTAACAGTTTCCAAAGTCTAGAAAAATATGACTGTTTTAAAATCATATTGAAGATCTTAGTTAAGGGACCAGAAAATATCACAGCACAGTCTTTAATTAAAAAAGATGGAATGCAATCAGGACCCATAGAAAAGTTTTCCTTTCATTTCTTGAGTTTCTTAAGAACATCTGACTCAGAGATGACCAATGTAAGGCGATAGAGGAAATTGGGAGATTTATAGGAGCAGCTTGCATAGTAGATGACAACTTGAATGCTTCAGAGAAATGGTTAGCAAAGGCATTCACAATTGCAGAAGGAGTATCAAGTTCAGTTGAGTAAGGAGTCATAGAAGATGGAATATTCGAAAAATGTCTTTTAGAGTTAACATATGTCCAAAAGCTGTTAGGGTTTGAATGGACATTTATGCAGATGTTGTGTAAGTAGACTTTGTATGCATTGGCAATTAAAGCCTTACATTCGGTTCGAAGTTTCCTGAACAAGGTTAAGTTATCACTACAATTATCGAATGAGAGTACTTTCCGAGCTTTATCTTTTAACTTCAACTTATAAATGATCTCAGCGTTAAACCATGGAGGATAAACAGGAGAGGATAATTTCTTAACAGGGACATATTTAGACAACAGATTATTTATTAACATCATAAAGACCTGAAACCGATACGTCTACGTCTTTGGAGCAAACAATATCAGCCCAAGAATATTCAGAAATATCTTTATATAGTCCTACATAATCACCGTTTTTGAAATTATAAGAAGAGGTTGGAACATGAGAGAATTTATTTTTTTTTTAAGTGGTTGAGGGAATGGTTAATAGTTAAAGGAGAATAATAAGGATCAATTTTCAGTAAAGGATCGACAGACTCATTGACGACAATTGGCCACTTCATTATATTGAGTGAGTTCAAAAATTTCACAGAGTTGTGACAATGACACATTTAGATCATTGGATGATGAATGTCGCATAGAATGGTAATTTGAAATATTGAAATTACCCAACATAATAAAACGGTGGCCAAACACAAAATATAGAGAAGAGATAAAATCAAACAGAACCTCATAACAACTCAGTTTAGTGGCAGGAGGAATGTAGACAGCAACAAGAAATACACAGTCTGAGTTAATGTAAATTTTTACAACTAAGATATCTATGTTAGATATATCATGGAAATTACTGCGAATTGAATCTATACAGACTGTAGATGCTTAATAAAAAGGGCCGAAGTTATTGTTTCAAATTTGATAAATTTTTAAAATAACTAATTAAAAACGTAAAAAATGTACAAGTAGACATACTGTTGAAAAGCTCTTGATGTATGCAACACGATGCTTTTTGAATTTAAAAAAAATATTAATTTGAATAAAAGTTATTTAAAAGTGCTCAAGTTATTATTTCAAATTTGATGAATTTTTAAAATATATATTTAAAAACGTATTAAAATGTACAAGTAAACATACTGCTAGAAAGCACTTGATGTATGCAACACTATGCTTTTTGAATTTTTAAAAAATGTTAAATTGCGTAAAAATTATTAAAAAGTGCCCAAGTTATTATTTCAAATTTGATAAATTTTTAAAATAAATAATTAAAAACGTAATAATATGTACAATGGAAAGCACTTGATGTATGCAACACGATGCTTTTTGAATTTTTAAAAAATATTAATTTGCGTAAAAGTTATCAAAAAATGCCGAAAATATTATTTCAAATTTGAAGAATTTTGAAAATAAATAATTAGAAACGTAATAAAATATACAAGTAGACATACTGTTGAAAAGCCATTGAGTTATGCAACACAATGCCTTTTAAATTTATGAAAATTATTAATTTGCATAAAAGTTATTGAAAAGTGACGAAGTTATTATTACAAAGTTGATGAATTTTTTAAATAAATAATTGAAAACGTAAAAAAAATTACAAGTAGAGATATAAAAATATTAATTTGCATAAAAGTTATTAAAAAGTGCTCAAGTTATTATTTCAAATTTAATAAACTTTCAAAATAAATCATTAAAAACGTAATAAAATATAGAAGTAAATATATTGTTAAAAAGCCCCTCATGTATGCAATACGATGCTTTTTGAATTTTTAAAAAATATTAATTTGAATAAAAGTTATTTAAAAGTGCCCAAGTTATTATTTCAAATTGATAAATTTTTGAAATAAATCATTAAAAACATAATAAAACATAAAAGTAAACATACTGCTGAAAAGATCTTGATGTATGCAACACGATGCTTTTTGAATTTTTAAAAAATATTAATTTGCGTAAAAGTTATTAAAAAGTGCCGAAGTTATTATTTCAAATTTGATGAATTTTCAAAATAAATCATTAAAAACGTAATAATGATTGATTTATGCAATACGATGCGTTTTAAATATTTGAAAAATATTAACTTGCATAAAAGTTATTAAAAAGTGCCCAAGTTATTATTTCAAATTTGATAAATTTTTAAAATGAATAATTAAAAACGTAATAAAATGTACAAGTAAACATACTGCTGGAAAGCACTTGATGTATGCAAAATGATGCTTTTTGAATTTTTGAAAAATATTAATTTGCGTAAAAGTTATTAAAATGTCCCAAAGTTATTATTTCAAATTGGATGAATTTTTAAAATGAATAATTAAAAACGATATAACATTTTCAAGCAAACATAATGCTGGAAAGCCCTTGATGTATGCAACACAAGTTTTTTTGAATTTTGGAAAAATCTTAATATGCGTAAAAGTTATTTAAAAGTGCCGAAGTTATTATTTCAAAAATTTGATAAATTTTTGAAATAATTAATAAAAACGTAACCACATGTACAAGTAACATACTGTTAGAACGCCCTTGATGTAGGCAACAAGATGCCTTTTAAATTTTTAAAAAATATTAATTTGCATAAAAGTGATTACAAAGTGCCGAAGTAATTATTTTAAATTTGATAAATTTTTAAAATAAATACTTAAAAACTGCATCAAATATACAAGTAGACATACTGTTGGAAAGCAATTGATGTATGCAACATGATGCCTATGCAACATGATGCCTTATAGATTTTTAAAAAATATTAATTTACATAAAAGTTATTAAAAAGTGCCGAAGTTATTATTTCAAATTTGATAAATTTTTAAAATAAATAATCAAAAACGTAATAAAATATACAAGTAGACATACTGTTAAAAAGCCATTGATTTATGCAACACGATGCTTTATGAATTTCTAAAACTTATTAATTTGCATAAAGGTTAATTTATTTATTTATTTATTTATTTATTTATTTATTTATTTATTTATTTATTTATTTATTTATTTATTTATTTATTTATTTATTTATTTATTTATTTATTTATTTATTTATTTATTTATTTATTTATTTATTTATTTATTTATTTATTTATTTATTTATTTATTTATTTATTTATTTATTTATTTATTTATTTATTTATTTATTTATTTATTTATTTATTTATTTATTTATTTATTTATTTATTTATTTATTTATTTATTTATTTATTTATTTATTTATTTATTTATTTATTTATTTATTTATTTATTTATTTATTTATTTATTTATTTATTTATTTATTTATTTATTTATTTATTTATTTATTTATTTATTTATTTATTTATTTATTTATTTATTTATTTATTTATTTATTTATTTATTTATTTATTTATTTATTTATTTATTTATTTATTTATTTATTTATTTATTTATTTATTTATTTATTTATTTATTTATTTATTTATTTATTTATTTATTTATTTATTTATTTATTTATTTATTTATTTATTTATTTATTTATTTATTTATTTATTTATTTATTTATTTATTTATTTATTTATTTATTTATTTATTTATTTATTTATTTATTTATTTATTTATTTATTTATTTATTTATTTATTTATTTATTTATTTATTTATTTATTTATTTATTTATTTATTTATTTATTTATTTATTTATTTATTTATTTATTTATTTATTTATTTATTTATTTATTTATTTATTTATTTATTTATTTATTTATTTATTTATTTATTTATTTATTTATTTATTTATTTATTTATTTATTTATTTATTTATTTATTTATTTATTTATTTATTTATTTATTTATTTATTTATTTATTTATTTATTTATTTATTTATTTATTTATTTATTTATTTATTTATTTATTTATTTATTTATTTATTTATTTATTTATTTATTTATTTATTTATTTATTTATTTATTTATTTATTTATTTATTTATTTATTTATTTATTTATTTATTTATTTATTTATTTATTTATTTATTTATTTATTTATTTATTTATTTATTTATTTATTTATTTATTTATTTATTTATTTATTTATTTATTTATTTATTTATTTATTTATTTATTTATTTATTTATTTATTTATTTATTTATTTATTTATTTATTTATTTATTTATTTATTTATTTATTTATTTATTTATTTATTTATTTATTTATTTATTTATTTATTTATTTATTTATTTATTTATTTATTTATTTATTTATTTATTTATTTATTTATTTATTTATTTATTTATTTATTTATTTATTTATTTATTTATTTATTTATTTATTTATTTATTTATTTATTTATTTATTTATTTATTTATTTATTTATTTATTTATTTATTTATTTATTTATTTATTTATTTATTTATTTATTTATTTATTTATTTATTTATTTATTTATTTATTTATTTATTTATTTATTTATTTATTTATTTATTTATTTATTTATTTATTTATTTATTTATTTATTTATTTATTTATTTATTTATTTATTTATTTATTTATTTATTTATTTATTTATTTATTTATTTATTTATTTATTTATTTATTTATTTATTTATTTATTTATTTATTTATTTATTTATTTATTTATTTATTTATTTATTTATTTATTTATTTATTTATTTATTTATTTATTTATTTATTTATTTATTTATTTATTTATTTATTTATTTATTTATTTATTTATTTATTTATTTATTTATTTATTTATTTATTTATTTATTTATTTATTTATTTATTTATTTATTTATTTATTTATTTATTTATTTATTTATTTATTTATTTATTTATTTATTTATTTATTTATTTATTTATTTATTTATTTATTTATTTATTTATTTATTTATTTATTTATTTATTTATTTATTTATTTATTTATTTATTTATTTATTTATTTATTTATTTATTTATTTATTTATTTATTTATTTATTTATTTATTTATTTATTTATTTATTTATTTATTTATTTATTTATTTATTTATTTATTTATTTATTTATTTATTTATTTATTTATTTATTTATTTATTTATTTATTTATTTATTTATTTATTTATTTATTTATTTATTTATTTATTTATTTATTTATTTATTTATTTATTTATTTATTTATTTATTTATTTATTTATTTATTTATTTATTTATTTATTTATTTATTTATTTATTTATTTATTTATTTATTTATTTATTTATTTATTTATTTATTTATTTATTTATTTATTTATTTATTTATTTATTTATTTATTTATTTATTTATTTATTTATTTATTTATTTATTTATTTATTTATTTATTTATTTATTTATTTATTTATTTATTTATTTATTTATTTATTTATTTATTTATTTATTTATTTATTTATTTATTTATTTATTTATTTATTTATTTATTTATTTATTTATTTATTTATTTATTTATTTATTTATTTATTTATTTATTTATTTATTTATTTATTTATTTATTTATTTATTTATTTATTTATTTATTTATTTATTTATTTATTTATTTATTTATTTATTTATTTATTTATTTATTTATTTATTTATTTATTTATTTATTTATTTATTTATTTATTTATTTATTTATTTATTTATTTATTTATTTATTTATTTATTTATTTATTTATTTATTTATTTATTTATTTATTTATTTATTTATTTATTTATTTATTTATTTATTTATTTATTTATTTATTTATTTATTTATTTATTTATTTATTTATTTATTTATTTATTTATTTATTTATTTATTTATTTATTTATTTATTTATTTATTTATTTATTTATTTATTTATTTATTTATTTATTTATTTATTTATTTATTTATTTATTTATTTATTTATTTATTTATTTATTTATTTATTTATTTATTTATTTATTTATTTATTTATTTATTGTAACCTTTCGGACCCAGGCCATTTCATTCCTCGTAAAAGAATGGATCGTAGACTAGTTTTCTCCGGAGTCAACAAAGTTCTGCGCAGGTTAGGAGGGAATGAAAACACTCTAGTTTGATTTAATACATATATTGAGATACCAACAATACACACATTAAAAGCGTTATTACAACTACAATAATGGGATAGTGTGATGAGTAGGAAAATTGCCTGTTACTGTAAACAACCTATAGAGTTATAAGGATCACGACAAAATTGCTATTAGTTATAAAGAAATAATTAATACAATGACATGAACGGACAACATAGAATATACAAACACAAATCAGGAATCTAAAACTAGAAGCAGTAATTGTCTGAGTGGGAATTTGACGTGTAGGTATACAGAAACTTAAATATTACACAACAGATTTCCGACAAACATACAGAAACTTAGGTATTACAGCGACCGCATGAATGTCGTATGGTGAGCATGATTTAGATCAACATAGTTCTAATTTTGACAAATAGACATCCGTACAACTACTCCTGATTATCTGAGACAACAGTGTCAGCATAGCACATACGTGTTTTCCTATAATTTAAATATGGCACTTCTACAAACCAACACACAACTCAACCACTGACACATTAAGTCGGAAGAAAGAGATAAGATAGAATAGATACATTTAAATAAATCGAATCGTTTCACACTTGGTATACGTAAGTGCTCTACCAGACCGTCTGCCTTTAAGGGTAGTAATGTTTTTACCACAGATCGGCGGGTAGATAATCACAACAATACATGAAGAGACCAAAGACACACTGGGGTTAACTGGGCAGTGCCCCAGCAGACCGTCTGCCTTCAAGGTGCATTTGGCACACAGACCGGAGGCCGGGATAATACAATTGACGCAACACACTGCTGTATACGAGGCAGTGCTCTACCAGATCGTCTGCCTTCAAGGGTATGACTTTTTTTACCACAGCTCGATGGGTAGATATCGAATAGTGAAAAGAAAACATATATATTATATAAATTGAAGGATATATAGAAACAGGTAAATCGTCAGTGTCAGTATATATGTCAGTGCTTGAGTCGGCGACAGGTGTGAAAAGGGGCCATATATTTGTATTAAGTTGAATTACTAATTATTTCGGTAACTACCGCGTAATCGGAACATTAGTAGTTGTACGGCCTCTCATATCATTCATATCATGTACCTGAAACACCATCCCTTGTACCGTAGTTCGCCGAGGACATGTTGTTGTTGCTGGGTTCGAGTGGAGAATCCGGCTATATTAGATAAAGAAGAAAAAGATTATTAGTAGGTGCCTAGAACGTTGATGGAGAAGAAATTATATCAGTGATTCGGACAACGAACGCGGCTTAAAGATAAGCTTAAAACGAACACGCCCAGACATTATTGTCAAGTTGTTCATCCATTTTTGTTAGTGAGGGCAGGGCTGAAATGGATCGTTGTCATCGAGAAAGTAGCTATAATTTAAGAGAACACAATATTGGAATTGCGTGTTAAAGGTGGATAACGTCAGTGTGGTACACGTAGAACAGCCGCCACGTATTCCCCTGACGAGGTACACGAACAACTGTCTCGTATTCCGCTGACGTAGGAAGGTACAATCTATCGACACGTATTCCCTTTACAAGGTACACGATCAGGTTGTTAGGCGGCGACCTCATACTTACTGCTTTTGGTTCCAACGGTAGCCACGAACAATGTCATCGTATTCCCCGTATAGAGGTACACGTACATGCCACGTAGCCCGTCAGAACCGCCAGCCGACGCTCCCCGTCACTTCTGGACCAATGTAGGTGGCAGGTCATCTGGAGTCCGTAGGAAAATCCAAATCTAATCCTGAAAATTAGAGATCGGGTCTCCCAGCCTTAACTTACCATTCTAATGTATTTTCTCAGCAGTCTAAGATGTATACTAATGGTGAAGTTGTTACCCTTACGACTAATTGTCTTCTGGTTTTATCAAATTGCAAGTTTACGTCGCCGCAGCATACTAGCGGTGGTGACATCTAGCGGCTTATTGGTGTTCTACTTATTCTCGATCGCAACCATTAATGCAGAAAACTACTTTAGCTTTGGCTCACCACCGAGAGGGTTTCAGTCTCCCCGGCTACTTGGGTTCAGACTTAAAGAGAATGATAAGCAAGGAGGATTATAACAGAATGGTGAGGCGTTTTCTGCCATCCTAAGGACATTAGGGCAAGGGTTCTAACAACATGCATTCAAAATGAAACTAATAAGATTATACTAATGCTAATGAGATTCTAATGGAAATTACTATATACAAAAATTGAGAGGATAATATACAAAAACATAAACTATAAAGTTCAACTATGACCCCCATCATATACCTGCCACCACTGTTTGCTCATGCGCGCAGCTTGCGCATTAGTCGCCATTTTTGTTTTTTTGATTTTTTTGACTTTTTTCCCGTCCGGTTTCTGGGCCGGTTGGGGTTGGTTTCTTTCACGTTGCCACTTAAAACTCGAAAGGGTCGCAGATTGTGGAACGGTGAGGGCACTGGGTTCCACGCCTCCTTGGACACTACCATTAACCAGGAGCCTGGGCATGTCTTGCCGTAGTCAGGGTCGGAACGGGGGTCGACCGGTTTTCCTGTCCATAGTGGCCTCAACACCTCCGTCGTCATTTGCGGCCGAAAGTCCCATGGAATAACTGCCGACATATAACTACATTACTACAGGATTTCTACTTCTCGACTCACTACTTCCAATTACTCCTATCTGACAAATGAGGACCTTGGGTGGCTCCCCGTCTCGAAGCTATTTAAAAATAAAAGATACATTGGGTTTGTATTACCTGACTGCTTGGCTACTGGAGGTAAGGAACCAAGTTGGCGGTGTTAAACGCTCCTTTAATTCGAGCACTGGTCACGTCCGTGATTTCGTAACAGTTAGGGTGAGGTATTCCGGTAATTCGGTAAGGGCCATCATACAACACACAGAACTTTTTAGCTACCCCCTCGGCGGCGTTGGAAGCAGGATTGGTTTTTAGTAGAACCAAATCATTGAGGTGGTAAATTGTGGTCTGGTGTTTCTGTTGTCGGACTCTTTTGGTAGCCATTTTTAGTAAATGTTGTTTGACCTCAGCACGAATTTGGGCGGTGTCTTTTGTGAGATTCCCGTTTACATATTGTTGGATTACTGGGTTTAATAATCGCAACGGCGCCTCTCCAGTAGTAATCTCCAACGGTGAATATCCGGTACTAGCACTGGGGAAGTTGTTGAAGCACGCTTCTATGTCGGGTACGAACTCGGCCCAGGCCGAATGTCGTTCACTGCAATAGGCCCTGAAAAAGCGTCCAAGCTCCTTCATCCACCGCTCCGCAGGGTTGGAACTAGCGTGACGGATTGACGAAAAACTGGGCTTTATGTGTAGTTGTTCCAAGCGAGCACACCACACCCGGGAGGTAAATTGGGTTCCGTGGTCGCTCAAAATTACCTTGGGTTGGATCAAGGAAAAAAATGTCTTTCCATGCGGTTTATGGCAGCCACAGCGTTGGCTTTTTTCAATGGAAATAACTTTACAAATTTGGAGAAGACGTCCACCGCAACTAAGATGAAGGTCACTCCCCCGCGACCTTTAGGCAAAGGTCCATAGAAATCAACCGCAACCAAGTCTCCAACTTCCTCCGGAATGATTGGGTGCAAAGGTCCCTCGTAGGCCTGGTTCCGCCTTTTGGTTTTCTGACACAGGTCACAACGGCTGAGTTGTTTTTGGATGTCGCGTGCCATATTCTTCCAGTAAAAGTACTGTTTCATTACGGGAATTACCTTACTAGCACCGAAATGTCCCATCTCGTAATGGTAATGCCAAGTCAACTTATTTTGCAACTTAAACGGGATGACAATCGTTTTTATGTTGGGTAGTAAGTGGGTATGTAATAGCACACTTTGTTCGATCACAAACCTTTCTAATAACCGTATTTGTCTATGGTTCTGGGGAAGGTTACCGGCTTCTATTAGTCCAATAATCTCTTGTAAGACTTCGTCCTCTCGTTGGAATTGACTAATATTGTGTAGGTCTTGGAAAATTTCTCGATAATCACCGGCAAGGTGCGCAATTAGTGGTTGGTTACGGGTTTCTGTGTAGTCCTGCGGAAAACGAGATAAGATGTCGGCCACCTTATTATCCTTTCCCGGAATGTGTTCTATGGAGAAATCGAACTGCTGTATGAACAATAGCCAGCGGGTTAGTCTTGAGTTGAAAAAGCGGCGGTGTTGCAAAAACGTTAGGGCGTGATGATCGGTCCGGATTGTAAATTTGGCTTGGTACACGTACAATCTTGCCTTTTGCAGGGCATATACAATGGCCAACAGTTCCTTTTCCGTCGTAGTGTAGTTCAGCTCCGGGCCTCGTAGGCTTCTACTTAAAAAACTAACAACTCTGGGTTCCATATCCTCGGATTGTTGGTAAAGGACGGCGCCAATGCCGTAGTGGGAACTATCGGTTTCGAGGATAAATTCCTTGTTAGGGTCGGGGTGGATTAATAACACGGTTTTGAGAAAAGCTTGTTTTATCTCATTAAAACTCTTTTCCTCTGGCTCTCCCCAAGTCCACCGGGAATTCTTTAACAATAGGTGTCTGAGTCCACGTGTAGGGTTACTATAATTTAGTACGAATCGGCGGTAGTAATTGCAGAGCCCGAGAAATCCGCGTAGTTGCTTTACGTTGCGGGGTACAGGAAATTTTTGGATTGCAGAGATCTTTTCTGGGTCAGTTCGAATGCCTTCTGGTGTCAAAATGTGCCCTAGGAATTGTACTTCCTTTCGGACAAAGCATGATTTTCCTAAATTTACGGTCATATTGGCCTGTTGGAGTTTTAATAACACTGCATGGAGGTGTTCCAGATGTTCAGCGAAAGTTATCGATGCGATTAGCAAGTCGTCGATATAATTGAAGGTAAATCGTCTGACTTCTGGACCCAATATAACCATTCCTCGAGAGAAGGAGGCGACAGCGGTTTTCAGTCCGAACGGTAACACCTTATAACAATAGCTCCGACCGTTATATAGGAACGCGGTATATTTCTGGCTCTCGGGGTTTAGTGGAATCTGCCAATATGACGCCACGAGATCCAAGCTGGTCAAGTACTTACATTGGTGGAACCGTTGAAGGAGTTCCTCGGTAGCTGGCGGGCTTTCGTGGTCGGCAACCATGTACTGGTTCAGCTCCCGCGCATCCAAACATATGCGAACACTTCCGTCCTTCTTTTTTACCACAGTCATCGGACTAGAATATGGAGATGGCGCCCTTTCAATTATGCCCGTATCTTCCATTTCTTTTAGTTTTTTTTCAACGGCGTCTCGTACCGCAAATGGTATTGGATAGCTCTTGCGAATGAATGGCTTTGAAGTTGTTAGTTCGATGGTGTGCTCATAGAGAGTGGTCAATCCAGGGTATTCTTGGTATAAGTTTTGAAATCGTTGGAGAAGTTGATGAAGCTCGACACGGTCTCGTGAATTTAGTTGTGAATCCTGTACGGCTTCTTCAATCGTGGGGGTCTTGTGTGGCGGAGCGATGATTCTGATATTAATGTCTGGTTGTGAGAGTTCGGCTGCTACCATCCTCATAAGCTTAGGCTGTCCCGTGAGCTCGTAGTAGAGTGTCAGCGGTTTATTATTTGACGTCAAAGTGATTTTTCGTTCGTTTAACGAAATCGTATTACAATTCTCTGTCAACCAATCCATGCCAAGGATACACGGTTTGCATAGCTGGTCTATTATAAGGCAACAAAGAGGGAATGTTTCTCCATTAATAACAGCCTCTAATAATGTTTGTTTGGTGACTCTGCGGCTTTTTGTTTGGAAAGCCCCTTGTATTTGTATGGCTTTGATCGGTAACACCTTAACCTGGGAGTTGCACTTTCGTATTTGTTCCCACAGCTCGTCAGAAATACAAGTGATTTCACTGCCAGTATCGACGAGTGCTCGGGTGAGGACTTGGTTTATTGTTAGCGATATTTCTGGAGATCCTTGGCTGACAGAGTTGATGAGCGAACGAATTGTAAGTTGGGGTTGTTGGCCGGGGACGGCGTCAAAGGAGGTCTTGTTGAGGGCGGTTATTGGTTGGCGAATTCCTTGTCCATACCGTCCCAGTCCCTCATTTTCTTTCCATCCCATTTTGTACAGTAAATGTTGACCGATATTGGTTATAGATTTATTAATAATATTTACATGGGTAGGGGCTTTACGTTCCGTCGAATAAATGGGACCGTTTAATTCGACGGTGGACCGTTTCCCGACGAGGTTTTTCCTGATGGTCGTGTGTAGGGTGTCGCGGGGACGCGCTGGTGTCGGCGATCTAGCCGGTACTGAGACGAGAATGGGGGTGGTTTGGTCACATCCACAGTTTCAGCCACAGGTGGAAGTTGTGGTGGGCAAACTCCAGCTTGTTTCCTCAAAAAGTCAGCTGCGCCCGCAATTGTTTTGTCGTTGGTTAAAATCCATAAGGATTGTATTGCGGGGGAAAAGTGCTTCATAATTTGGCCGACCAATAACGCTTCCTTGATAGGATGCGTTAACATTCGGGCCATGCTAACATATTTGGCAAAGTGGTTAACCGTTGGGGTTGTTCCGTCCCAAACATCGGTGTTTATTTGGTGTCTGACGTGATTCTGTTCAGTTTCGGACCAATAATGGTGTAGGAAATCGGATTTAAAATCCGCGAAACAAGTCCAGGCAACGCTGTAAATAGTGCCCCAGTTTGCAGCATCGCCTTATAGGCATTCCATAATAGTATCCAACCGCTGCGGTTCAGCGGTGGACATTTTCTTGTAATAGAGATCCAGTTCCTCCAGAAATTTGGTGGGGTGTTTAGTGCGGTCACCCCGGAAAACTGGCGCTGTCATCGGTTGTGTATAGAGGACGCTGTTACTACCGGAGAGTGATTGCGCACTCGCACCCGAGCGATCAGAGTTAAGTTCGCCTAATCTAAGAGTCTGTGACTCGTGAATTTGACTGAGTTGGTGGAGCACATCCCGGTGACATGCCACAACACTCTTGCCAAGATTTCGCACTAGTGTTTCAGTGGCCAGAAGTCTGTCTTGTATCTCTTGCCATTGAGCGTTATGCACTAGTTGCTGTTGTGCCAGATCACGTACCCATTCATCGATGGTAACCACCGACATTTCTCTATTAGGGCTGGTTTGATCGTCGTTCGGCTCCCTAGAGTCTGAAACACCATCCCTTGTTATAGACATAACCGGCGTTGAGATACACTCGGCTCTTGTGAGCTTTGTCACTCCCTACAAAACCTGCGCAGATTGAAAACTTTGTTTCCCGGCCATCGCACCACTGTAACCTTTCGGACCCAGGCCATTTCATTCCTCGTAAAAGAATGGATCGTAGACTAGTTTTCTCCGGAGTCAACAAAGTTCTGCGCAGGTTAGGAGGGAATGAAAACACTCTAGTTTGATTTAATACATATATTGAGATACCAACAATACACACATTAAAAGCGTTATTACAACTACAATAATGGGATAGTGTGATGAGTAGGAAAATTGCCTGTTACTGTAAACAACCTATAGAGTTATAAGGATCACGACAAAATAGCTATTAGTTTATAAAGAAATAATTAATACAATGACATGAACGGACAACATAGAATATACAAACACAAATCAGGAATCTAAAACTAGAAGCAGTAATTGTCTGAGTGGGAATTTGACGTGTAGGTATACAGAAACTTAAATATTACACAACAGATTTCCGACAAACATACAGAAACTTAGGTATTACAGCGACCGCATGAATGTCGTATGGTGAGCATGATTTAGATCAACATAGTTCTAATTTTGACAAATAGACATCCGTACAACTACTCCTGATTATCTGAGACAACAGTGTCAGCATAGCACATACGTGTTTTCCTATAATTTAAATATGGCACTTCTACAAACCAACACACAACTCAACCACTGACACATTAAGTCGGAAGAAAGAGATAAGATAGAATAGATACATTTAAATAAATCGAATCGTTTCACACTTGGTATACGTAAGTGCTCTACCAGACCGTCTGCCTTCAAGGGTAGTAATGTTTTTACCACAGATCGGCGGGTAGATAATCACAACAATACATGAAGAGACCAAAGACACACTGGGGTTAACTGGGCAGTGCCCCAGCAGACCGTCTGCCTTCAAGGTGCATTTGGAACACAGACCGGAGGCCGGGATAATACAATTGACGCAACACACTGCTGTATACGAGGCAGTGCTCTACCAGATCGTCTGCCTTCAAGGGTATGACTTTTTTTACCACAGCTCGATGGGTAGATATCGAATAGTGAAAAGAAAACATACATATTATATAAATTGAAGGATATATAGAAACAGGTAAATCGTCAGTGTCAGTACATATGTCAGTGCTTCAGTCGGCGACAGGTGTGAAAAGGGGCCATATATTTGTATTAAGTTGAATTACTAATTATTTCGGTAACTACCGCGTAATCGGAACATTAGTAGTTGTACGGCCTCTCATATCATTCATATCATGTACCTGAAACACCATCCCTTGTACCGTAGTTCGCCGAGGACATGTTGTTGTTGCTGGGTTCGAGTGGAGAATCCGGCTATATTAGATAAAGAAGAAAAAGATTATTAGTAGGTGCCTAGAACGTTGATGGAGAAGAAATTATATCAGTGATTCGGACAACGAACGCGGCTTAAAGATAAGCTTAAAACGAACACGCCCAGACATTATTGTCAAGTTGTTCATCCATTTTTGTTAGTGAGGGCAGGGCTGAAATGGATCGTTGTCATCGAGAAAGTAGCTATAATTTAAGAGAACACAATATTGGAATTGCGTGTTAAAGGTGGATAACGTCAGTGTGGTACACGTAGAACAGCCGCCACGTATTCCCCTGACGAGGTACACGAACAACTGTCTCGTATTCCGCTGACGTAGGAAGGAACAATCTATCGACACGTATTCCCTTTACAAGGTACACGATCAGGTTGTTAGGCGGCGACCTCATACTTACTGCTTTTGGTTCCAACGGTAGCCACGAACAATGTCATCGTATTCCCCGTATAGAGGTACACGTACATGCCACGTAGCCCGTCAGAACCGCCAGCCGACGCTCCCCGTCACTTCTGGACCAATGTAGGTGGCAGGTCATCTGGAGTCCGTAGGAAAATCCAAATCCAATCCTGAAAATTAGAGATCGGGTCTCCCAGCCTTAACTTACCATTCTAATGTATTTTCTCAGCAGTCTAAGATGTATACTAATGGTGAAGTTGTTACCCTTACGACTAATTGTCTTCTGGTTTTATCAAATTGCAAGTTTACGTCGCCGCAGCATACTAGCGGTGGTGACATCTAGCGGCTTATTGGTGTTCTACTTATTCTCGATCGCAACCATTAATGCAGAAAACTACTTTAGCTTTGGCTCACCACCGAGAGGGTTTCAGTCTCCCCGGCTACTTGGGTTCAGACTTAAAGAGAATGATAAGCAAGGAGGATTATAACAGAATGGTGAGGCGTTTTCTGCCATCCTAAGGACATTAGGGCAAGGGTTCTAACAACATGCATTCAAAATGAAACTAATAAGATTATACTAATGCTAATGAGATTCTAATGGAAATTACTATATACAAAAATTGAGAGGATAATATACAAAAACATAAACTATAAAGTTCAACTATGACCCCCATCATATACCTGCCACCACTGTTTGCTCATGCGCGCAGCTTGCGCATTAGTCGCCATTTTTGTTTTTTTGATTTTTTTGACTTTTTTCCCGTCCGGTTTCTGGGCCGGTTGGGGTTGGTTTCTTTCACGTTGCCACTTAAAACTCGAAAGGGTCGCAGATTGTGGAACGGTGAGGGCACTGGGTTCCACGCCTCCTTGGACACTACCATTAACCAGGAGCCTGGGCATGTCTTGCCGTAGTCAGGGTCGGAACGGGGGTCGACCGGTTTTCCTGTCCATAGTGGCCTCAACACCTCCGTCGTCATTTGCGGCCGAAGGTCCCATGGAATAACTGCCGACATATAACTACATTACTACAGGATTTCTACTTCTCGACTCACTACTTCCAATTACTCCTATCTGACAAATGAGGACCTTGGGTGGCTCCCCGTCTCGAAGCTATTTAAAAATAAAAGATACATTGGGTTTGTATTACCTGACTGCTTGGCTACTGGAGGTAAGGAACCAAGTTGGCGGTGTTAAACGCTCCTTTAATTCGAGCACTGGTCACGTCCGTGATTTCATAACAGTTAGGGTGAGGTATTCCGGTAATTCGGTAAGGGCCATCATACAACACACAGAACTTTTTAGCTACCCCCTCGGCGGCGTTGGAAGCAGGATTGGTTTTTAGTAGAACCAAATCATTGAGGTGGTAAATTGTGGTCTGGTGTTTCTGTTGTCGGACTCTTTTGGTAGCCATTTTTAGTAAATGTTGTTTGACCTCAGCACGAATTTGGGTGGTGTCTTTTGTGAAATTCCCGTTTACATATTGTTGGATTACTGGGTTTAATAATCGCAACGGCGCCTCTCCAGTAGTAATCTCCAACGGTGAATATCCGGTACTAGCACTGGGGAAGTTGTTGAAGCACGCTTCTATGTCGGGTACGAACTCGGCCCAGGCCGAATGTCGTTCACTGCAATAGGCCCTGAAAAAGCGTCCAAGCTCCTTCATCCACCGCTCCGCAGGGTTGGAACTAGCGTGACGGATTGACGAAAAACTGGGCTTTATGTGTAGTTGTTCCAAGCGAGCACACCACACCCGGGAGGTAAATTGGGTTCCGTGGTCGCTCAAAATTACCTTGGGTTGGATCAAGGAAAAAAAATGTCTTTCCATGCGGTTTATGGCAGCCACAGCGTTGGCTTTTTTCAATGGAAATAACTTTACAAATTTGGAGAAGACGTCCACCGCAACTAAGATGTAGGTCACTCCCCCGCGACCTTTAGGCAAAGGTCCATAGAAATCAACCGCAACCAAGTCTCCAACTTCCTCCGGAATGATTGGGTGCAAAGGTCCCTCGTAGGCCTGGTTCCGCCTTTTGGTTTTCTGACACAGGTCACAACGGCTGAGTTGTTTTTGGATGTCGCGTGCCATATTCTTCCAGTAAAAGTACTGTTTCAGTACGGGAATTACCTTACTAGCACCGAAATGTCCCATCTCGTAATGGTAATGCCAAGTCAACTTATTTTGCAACTTAAACGGGATGACAATCGTTTTTATGTTGGGTAGTAAGTGGGTATGTAATAGCACACTTTGTTCGATCACAAACCTTTCTAATAACCGTATTTGTCTATGGTTCTGGGGAAGGTTACCGGCTTCTATTAGTCCAATAATCTCTTGTAAGACTTCGTCCTCTCGTTGGAATTGACTAATATTGTGTAGGTCTTGGAAAATTTCTCGATAATCACCGGCAAGGTGCGCAATTAGTGGTTGGTTACGGGTTTCTGTGTAGTCCTGCGGAAAACGAGATAAGATGTCGGCCACCTTATTATCCTTTCCCGGAATGTGTTCTATGGAGAAATCGAACTGCTGTATGAACAATAGCCAGCGGGTTAGTCTTGAGTTGAAAAAGCGGCTGTGTTGCAAAAACGTTAGGGCGTGATGATCGGTCCGGATTGTAAATTTGGCTCGGTACACGTACAATCTTGCCTTTTGCAGGGCATATACAATGGCCAACAGTTCCTTTTCCGTCGTAGTGTAGTTCAGCTCCGGGCCTCGTAGGCTTCTACTTAAAAAACTAACAACTCTGGGTTCCATATCCTCGGATTGTTGGTAAAGGACGGCGCCAATGCCGTAGTGGGAACTATCGGTTTCGAGGATAAATTCTTTGTTAGGGTCGGGGTGGATTAATAACACGGTTTTGAGAAAAGCTTGTTTTATCTCATTAAAACTCTTTTCCTCTGGCTCTCCCCAAGTTCACCGGGAATTCTTTAACAATAGGTGTCTGAGTCCACGTGTAGGGTTACTATAATTTAGTACGAATCGGCGGTAGTAATTGCAGAGCCCGAGAAATCCGCGTAGTTGCTTTACGTTGCGGGGTACAGGAAATTTTTGGATTGCAGAGATCTTTTCTGGGTCAGTTCGAATGCCTTCTGGTGTCAAAATGTGCCCTAGGAATTGTACTTCCTTTCGGACAAAGCATGATTTTCCTAAATTTACGGTCATATTGGCCTGTTGGAGTTTTAATAACACTGCATGGAGGTGTTCCAGATGTTCAGCGAAAGTTATCGATGCGATTAGCAAGTCGTCGATATAATTGAAGGTAAATCGTCTGACTTCTGGACCCAATATAATATCCATTCCTCGAGAGAAGGAGGCGACAGCGGTTTTCAGTCCGAACGGTAACACCTTATAACAATAGCTCCGACCGTTATATAGGAACGCGGTATATTTCTGGCTCTCGGGGTTTAGTGGAATCTGCCAATATGACGCCACGAGATCCAAGCTGGTCAAGTACTTACATTGGTGGAACCGTTGAAGGAGTTCCTCGGTAGCTGGCGGGCTTTCGTGGTCGGCAACCATGTACTGGTTCAGCTCCCGCGCATCCAAACATATGCGAACACTTCCGTCCTTCTTTTTTACCACAGTCATCGGACTAGAATATGGAGATGGCGCCCTTTCAATTATGCCCGTATCTTCCATTTCTTTTAGTTTTTTTTCAACGGCATCTCGTACCGCAAATGGTATTGGATAGCTCTTGCGAATGAATGGCTTTGAAGTTGTTAGTTCGATGGTGTGCTCATAGAGAGTGGTCAATCCAGGGTATTCTTGGTATAAGTTTTGAAATCGTTGGAGAAGTTGATGAAGCTCGACACGGTCTCGTGAATTTAGTTGTGAATCCTGTACGGCTTCTTCAATCGTGGGGGTCTTGTGTGGCGGAGCGATGATTCTGATATTAATGTCTGGTTGTGAGAGTTCGGCTGCTACCATCCTCATAAGCTTAGGCTGTCCCGTGAGCTCGTAGTAGAGTGTCAGCGGTTTATTATTTGACGTCAAAGTGATTTTTCGTTCGTTTAACGAAATCGTATTACAATTCTCTGTCAACCAATCCATGCCAAGGATACACGGTTTGCATAGCTGGTCTATTATAAGGCAACAAAGAGGGAATGTTTCTCCATTAATAACAGCCTCTAATAATGTTTGTTTGGTGACTCTGCGGCTTTTTGTTTGGAAAGCCCCTTGTATTTGTATGGCTTTGATCGGTAACACCTTAACCTGGGAGTTGCACTTTCGTATTTGTTCTCACAGCTCGTCAGAAATACAAGTGATTTCACTGCCAGTATCGACGAGTGCTCGGGTGAGGACTTGGTTTATTGTTAGCGATATTTCTGGAGATCCTTGGCTGACAGAGTTGATGAGCGAACGAATTGTAAGTTGGGGTTGTTGGCCGGGGACGGCGTCAAAGGAGGTCTTGTTGAGGGCGGTTATTGGTTGGCGAATTCCTTGTCCATACCGTCCCAGTCCCTCATTTTCTTTCCATCCCATTTTGTACAGTAAATGTTGACCGATATTGGTTATAGATTTATTAATAATATTTACATGGGTAGGGGCTTTACGTTCCGTCGAATAAATGGGACCGTTTAATTCGACGGTGGACCGTTTCCCGACGAGGTTTTTCCTGATGGTCGTGTGTAGGGTGTCGCGGGGACGCGCTGGTGTCGGCGATCTAGCCGGTACTGAGACGAGAATGGGGGTGGTTTGGTCACATCCACAGTTTCAGCCACAGGTGGAAGTTGTGGTGGGCAAACTCCAGCTTGTTTCCTCAAAAAGTCAGCTGCGCCCGCAATTGTTTTGTCGTTGGTTAAAATCCATAAGGATTGTATTGCGGGGGAAAAGTGCTTCATAATTTGGCCGACCAATAACGCTTCCTTGATAGGATGCGTTAACATTCGGGCCATGCTAACATATTTGGCAAAGTGGTTAACCGTTGGGGTTGTTCCGTCCCAAACATCGGTGTTTATTTGGTGTCTGACGTGATTCTGTTCAGTTTCGGACCAATAATGGTGTAGGAAATCGGATTTAAAATCCGCGAAACAAGTCCAGGCAACGCTGTAAATAGTGCCCCAGTTTGCAGCATCGCCTTGTAGGCATTCCATAATAGTATCCAACCGCTGCGGTTCAGCGGTGGACATTTTCTTGTAATAGAGATCCAGTTCCTCCAGAAATTTGGTGGGGTGTTTAGTGCGGTCACCCCGGAAAACTGGCGCTGTCATCGGTTGTGTATAGAGGACGCTGTTACTACCGGAGAGTGATTGCGCACTCGCACCCGAGCGATCAGAGTTAAGTTCGCCTAATCTAAGAGTCTGTGACTCGTGAATTTGACTGAGTTGGTGGAGCACATCCCGGTGACATGCCACAACACTCTTGCCAAGATTTCGCACTAGTGTTTCAGTGGCCAGAAGTCTGTCTTGTATCTCTTGCCATTGAGCGTTATGCACTAGTTGCTGTTGTGCCAGATCACGTACTCATTCATCGATGGTAACCACCGACATTTCTCTATTAGGGCTGGTTTGATCGTCGTTCGGCTCCCTAGAGTCTGAAACACCATCCCTTGTTATAGACATAACCGGCGTTGAGATACACTCGGCTCTTGTGAGCTTTGTCACTCCCTACAAAACCTGCGCAGATTGAAAACTTTGTTTCCCGGCCATCGCACCACTGTAACCTTTCGGACCCAGGCCATTTCATTCCTCGTAAAAGAATGGATCGTAGACTAGTTTTCTCCGGAGTCAACAAAGTTCTGCGCAGGTTAGGAGGGAATGAAAACACTCTAGTTTGATTTAATACATATATTGAGATACCAACAATACACACATTAAAAGCGTTATTACAACTACAATAATGGGATAGTGTGATGAGTAGGAAAATTGCCTGTTACTGTAAACAACCTATAGAGTTATAAGGATCACGACAAAATAGCTATTAGTTTATAAAGAAATAATTAATACAATGACATGAACGGACAACATAGAATATACAAACACAAATCAGGAATCTAAAACTAGAAGCAGTAATTGTCTGAGTGGGAATTTGACGTGTAGGTATACAGAAACTTAAATATTACACAACAGATTTCCAACAAACATACAGAAACTTAGGTATTACAGCGACCGCATGAATGTCGTATGGTGAGCATGATTTAGATCAACATAGTTCTAATTTTGACAAATAGACATCCGTACAACTACTCCTGATTATCTGAGACAACAGTGTCAGCATAGCACATACGTGTTTTCCTATAATTTAAATATGGCACTTCTACAAACCAACACACAACTCAACCACTGACACATTAAGTCGGAAGAAAGAGATAAGATAGAATAGATACATTTAAATAAATCGAATCGTTTCACACTTGGTATACGTAAGTGCTCTACCAGACCGTCTGCCTTCAAGGGTAGTAATGTTTTTACCACAGATCGGCGGGTAGATAATCACAACAATACATGAAGAGACCAAAGACACACTGGGGTTAACTGGGCAGTGCCCCAGCAGACCGTCTGCCTTCAAGGTGCATTTGGCACACAGACCGGAGGCTGGGATAATACAATTGACGCAACACACTGCTGTATACGAGGCAGTACTCTACCAGATCGTCTGCCTTCAAGGGTATGACTTTTTTTACCACAGCTCGATGGGTAGATATCGAATAGTGAAAAGAAAACATACATATTATATAAATTGAAGGATATATAGAAACAGGTAAATCGTCAGTGTCAGTACATATGTCAGTGCTTGAGTCGGCGACAGGTGTGAAAAGGGGCCATATATTTGTATTAAGTTGAATTACTAATTATTTCGGTAACTACCGCGTAATCAGAACATTAGTAGTTGTACGGCCTCTCATATCATTCATATCATGTACCTGAAACACCATCCCTTGTACCGTAGTTCGCCGAGTACATGTTGTTGTTGCTGGGTTCGAGTGGAGAATCCGGCTATATTAGATAAAGAAGAAAAAGATTATTAGTAGGTGCCTAGAACGTTGATGGAGAAGAAATTATATCAGTGATTCGGACAACGAACGCGGCTTAAAGATAAGCTTAAAACGAACACGCCCAGACATTATTGTCAAGTTGTTCATCCATTTTTGTTAGTGAGGGCAGGGCTGAAATGGATCGTTGTCATCGAGAAAGTAGCTATAATTTAAGAGAACACAATATTGGAATTGCGTGTTAAAGGTGGATAACGTCAGTGTGGTACACGTAGAACAGCCGCCACGTATTCCCCTGACGAGGTACACGAACAACTGTCTCGTATTCCGCTGACGTAGGAAGGAACAATCTATCGACACGTATTCCCTTTACAAGGTACACGATCAGGTTGTTAGGCGGCGACCTCATACTTACTGCTTTTGGTTCCAACGGTAGCCACGAACAATGTCATCGTATTCCCCGTATAGAGGTACACGTACATGCCACGTAGCCCGTCAGAACCGCCAGCCGACGCTCCCCGTCACTTCTGGACCAATATAGGTGGCAGGTCATCTGGAGTCCGTAGGAAAATCCAAATCCAATCCTGAAAATTAGAGATCGGGTCTCCCAGCCTTAACTTACCATTCTAATGTATTTTCTCAGCAGTCTAAGATGTATACTAATGGTGAAGTTGTTACCCTTACGACTAATTGTCTTCTGGTTTTATCAAATTGCAAGTTTACGTCGCCGCAGCATACTAGCGGTGGTGACATCTAGCGGCTTATTGGTGTTCTACTTATTCTCGATCGCAACCATTAATGCAGAAAACTACTTTAGCTTTGGCTCACCACCGAGAGGGTTTCATTATTTATTTATTTATTTATTTATTTATTTATTTATTTATTTATTTATTTATTTATTTATTTATTTATTTATTTATTTATTTATTTATTTATTTATTTATTTATTTATTTATTTATTTATTTATTTATTTATTTATTTATTTATTTATTTATTTATTTATTTATTTATTTATTTATTTATTTATTTATTTATTTATTTATTTATTTATTTATTTATTTATTTATTTATTTATTTATTTATTTATTTATTTATTTATTTATTTATTTATTTATTTATTTATTTATTTATTTATTTATTTATTTATTTATTTATTTATTTATTTATTTATTTATTTATTTATTTATTTATTTATTTATTTATTTATTTATTTATTTATTTATTTATTTATTTATTTATTTATTTATTTATTTATTTATTTATTTATTTATTTATTTATTTATTTATTTATTTATTTATTTATTTATTTATTTATTTATTTATTTATTTATTTATTTATTTATTTATTTATTTATTTATTTATTTATTTATTTATTTATTTATTTATTTATTTATTTATTTATTTATTTATTTATTTATTTATTTATTTATTTATTTATTTATTTAT
>OY744570.1:5497751-5530251 GCA_963556235.1 Cryptophagus acutangulus
CACCTTTCTGATATAAAATCAATTAACTGTTTAATAGTCGGGTCTTCTATCTTTTGGACCGATTTTTTAAACGCTCGTCTAGTGTCTGTCGACTCGTCGAATATGAATAAGTAAGGCATCCCAAGTGTCTGTCGACTGTCCCAAGGCTGTTAAAGCTCGCACGTTTTTATTAAAATTATCAAGCAGCTTTCGTAAAAGGACATATGATTCCATTTTTACTGGAAACAAATCGAATAATGCTTTTACATGTTTGTGTTTAATAAGTTTTTTGTTTTCAAAGCGTTCGCGTAGCATTTCGAAAGCGATCTTGTAATTTGCGTTTGATATTTCGACAGAATTAATCACCTGCGCGGCCTCTCCCTTCAGACAGGACTAAAGATAGTAAAATCTTTCAACATCGCTCAACTGTGCATTATTGTTTATCAATGAATTGAATGTATCGTAAAAAGTGATCCACTCAAGATAATGACCATGAAATTCTGGTAAGTTTAATCGCGGAAGTTTAACTCGTTCACCGCCCACTATGATATCCTCGATTGCACTGCGGTTACTTGATGGCGAACTGGACGCCCCACCTGTGCTATGTGTGTCTAAATTATTGTTTTCTGATCTAGCTGTCGCGATTTGGTTTTTGATAATTCTTTTAGCATCTGCAACGGCCTTGTAATAATCATTTTCGAAAGAATCGCGATCGGCTTCTTGTATTACACCTTGGTACAGTGTTTCGATATTATTTTGAATTTCGTTAAATTTTTCTAAACTATTAATTTTGATTGCTTTAAGTCTCGACTGAATATTTTCGATATCAGGATTTTCCGTTTGATTGACTAAAAATGTTTTAAAGCGAGTTAATTGTGCCTTTACCTGTCCGCGGCTGAGATTTAACCGATTCAATTCGGCTTCTGACATATTTATCACGACGGTTTGTGTCAAGTAGTATTAATAAAAAGAAATGATATAACGGATATGTATATAGGATATTGGCTTACTGTTTTGATGTTGAAGTTGAATTTCAATGCTTTTATTGATTTTTCACTGAATTTTTTTGTCAAATTGCGTAATGGTTGTCTGGACCATGTGTTTTCTTTGATCCGGCTCGAAGGACCAAATGGTGGACTTTCGTCGCTTTGTTGTTGCTTCTGACATAAGCGGTTGGCTTGCCAGTTACACTGGTTAATATCTTTCTTATATTTCGGTTGTTGTTTGTAATAAAAATGGACTGTAAGTTTTTATGTATAACAGCGATTATTGGCTTTTCGCCATCTTTTTTTATTATTATTAGTTACAACAACCCACACTACAGCGCCAACTCGTTACACACTTGTAGCGCGGCAATTTCAAAACAACATATATATATATATATATATATATATAATATAAAATAAAGTTCCATCTCGTCTTTACATTTGGTTGACTGTATTAAGTTTTTTTGCACTTACATTTTTGTTATGTGTGCTCGATGTTACAAAGTTATTATTATTATTATTATTATTATTATTATTATTATTATTATTATTATTATTATTATTATTATTATTATTATTATTATTATTAATATTATTATTATTATTATTATTATTATTATTATTATTATTATTATTATTATTATTATTATTATTATTATTATTATTATTCTTATTATTATTTTTTAGTAGGCGGTGGAAAATCTTCAAAAGACACCAAAATGGTAGTGTCGGATTTCTACCGACTAAAAACCACCCCCTGAAAGCTTCGACTACTAAGGTCATTAGCTTTATATAAAGTTATTTTAAATAATAAATAAGTTTCAGCGATTAATATCACAGGTAAGTATCACAGGTAAGTATCATAATTTAAAGCTCGTTATAGAGTTCAATTTCTTTCAAAAAGTTAATGGTGTTGATAATAGTTTCTTTATTATTTAGGTTTCTTTCAATGCGATGCTATATTTTGTGTTTACGTCTAGAGGCACAGTACTTTGGACATTCGCATAAATTATGTATTATGGTTAAATCAACCTGGCATTCTTCGCAGCTAGGTTTATCTTCGCCATTCAGCAGGTGCTGGTGAGTAAGTGTTGTGTGTCCTGTTTTTAATCTGTGTATTTTGACCGCATTCTCTCTGATAACATTCATAATTTCATACCCGTACTTCACTTCTGGTTTTATCAATGCAAGTTGTGTATTCCTCTGATTCCACTGCATTTGCCATTTAGTCAGAATTTTTTCTTTTATTTTGTTTTTAAATTGTGTTTTAAATTCTGTTTGATACTTATTATCGGGGAAGTCAAGTGCTAGAACTTCTGGAAGTTGAATATCAACATCTTGGAGAATTATGCTGGCGCTTATTCCAAGTGGTCGGGTTATAGTTGGGCGTCTCGAATATTCTTCCCATTCTCTGAAGAGAATATCGTAATTTGGATGATCTCATTTCAGTTTTATTTGAAGCAGATATGATATCATCAGCTGGTTTCTTCTTAACTCCATAGGCAGTAGGCCCGACAAACAATAGAGGCTATCTACTGGTGTTGTGGGAAATGCTCCTAGACAGTATTTTATTCCTAGATGATGAATGCAGTTTAACTTTATAAGAACACTTTTTAAGAACACCATTCGTGACAAGATCAGGGACTTGTAAATACCAATGAGAGTTTTGGTATTACCTCAACACTTAGTGTGAGACAGCACTTTGATTATATTCATAGTTACTCGACATTTATTTTCAAGTGTGGTTATATGATCCACCCATGTAAGTTTCTTATCAAATATTAGTCCCAGGAATTGTACCGTATCAACACAGGCAATTGCCTGGTGGTTTCAGTAGAGGACAGGGTCATAATGTGGCTTCCTTAGTCTGCAAAAATGGACGCATTGCGTTTTCTCTATCGCAAACTGAAAGCCCACTTTTGCTGCATTTCTGGATAGTTTATTTATTGCGATTTGCATTATTCTCGTCGCTGCGCCAACTGTTTTTCCGGTGACAATAAAACTTATATCATCAACATAGAGACATTTGCATACCACATCTTCAACGTTTTTTGTTATTTCGTTAATAGCAATGGCAAAGAGTGTGCAGCTCAGAGTTGATCCTTGCGGGACTCCGTTCTCTAAGATTTTAGCAGTCGAGAATGAGCTTCCCAATCGTACTCTAAAGTACCTATTTTTCAGAAAAGCCTGGATTAGTTTGGCTATATTTCCCCTTACGCCATACTTATGAAGCTTTTTAATTATACCATGCCTCCATGCCATGTCGTAGGCTCCTTTGATGTCAAAGAAAACCGCTATTGCATGTTCCCTTTTCCTGAAAGCTTCCTGCACAGCATTTTCTAATAAGACCAGGTGGTCGGTAGTAGACCGGCCTCTTCTAAAGCCTGCCTGATATGGTACTAATATTTTCTTTTCTTCTAGGTAATCCTGAAGTCGACTATTTACCATCCGTTCCATTATTTTACCCATTGTGCATGTCAGACTAATGGGTCTATAGCTGCTAGGCAGTGTGGCTTCTTTTTTCGGCTTTTTTATCGGCACTATTATTGCTTCATTCCATTCCTTTAGATATGTGCCTGCTTTCAGCAGCTGGTTAAAAAGTGTTAGCATAGCTTCTTTCATTTCAGGGGTAACATGTTTAAGCATTTCGTTAGATACCTGATCCACACCAGGCGATGAAAGTTTGGCTCTCGATAGAGCAGATTCCAGCTCCTCAGTTGTAAAAGGTAAGTTATATTGCATAGTTTCTGTCGTGTCAAAATTAATATAGATTTTTTCTTTTTCAGGAAGTTTTTCTTTAAAATCTCTACTGTAGTTTGCTGTGCTACTCACACTTGCAAACTGTACTGCAAGTGATTCTACAATTTCTTCTGGATTTTCAGTTACAATTTCGTGACTTGTCTGGATGCAGGTAAGTGTTGGTCTAGTATTTTTACCCTGAATTGCTTTTATTTTTCTCCAAATCTCTCTTACGTCAAAATCAGGCGTAATTGTTGAGGTGTATTTATACCATGAATTTTTCTTACTTTCAAGAATGACACATTTGCATTCCGCACGGGCTTATTTCAAAGCCACTAGGTTTAGGGTGGTAGGATGTCTCCTAAACTTATGGAAGTGTTTCTTTTTTTCTTTTATAGCATTTTGAACCTCGGGACACCACCATGGGACAAACCGTTTAACTGGTTTAGTTTTAGTTAGTGGAAACTTTTTTTTGCAGCTTTGATTATTGAGCATGTAACTGTTTCTACATTTATAACTTCAGGAGGGTGCAGATTCTTCGTAAAGAGAGCCCAATCAGCCCTAGCTGAGTTATATCTTTTCGCCACCGATCGATCAGAGATTGGCATATCAGTTTGTATTATGATTGGAAAGTGATCACTGTTGTGCAGGCTGTCTGCTGGATACCATGTTAGTTGAATAGCCAGGCACTTTGAAGCTAGCGACAGGTCTATTGCGGAGAATGTATTTGAAATAGTATTGAAGCTTGTTGGTGATCCTGTATTCAATAGCACCAAGTCTTCTCGTTCCAGCCATCGCTTAATCAGGTGTCCTCTTGTATTGGTACTAGTAGACCCCCAGAGGGGGCTGTGCGCATTAAAGTCTCCTACTACTAGAAAAGGTGCGGATAATTGGCTAACAATATGGTTCAAGTCGTCAATGGTCCAGTTATATTCGCTAGCAATATCACTAGTGGGCAAATATATTCGACGATAATTGACGAGTTAAAATCAAGGCTGGAGATGTCACGAGCCGAAGGCGAGTGGTATCTCCAGCCTTGATTTTAACGAGTCAATTATCGTCGAATTATATTTAGCCCACGAGTGGTATTTAGCAAACAATATAATGATTTCGAACTATAAAACAGTAACAAAGTAAACTTAATAGTAATATGATATAGTAATATGATTTTATAAATATGAGATAGTAATAATAATATTTTTCTAATTTTGGCATGTAAAATGTGACTTTTCAAAATCGATTGTAGTTGGCAAACGGCACATTTTACGCAACTGGTGATGTAATGAAAAATATTTCACAACTGGTGATGAAAAGTTCCGAATAAAGCCTACTTGTTTTGATAAAATTCACTAAATTATTAATATCATAAGTTTAAAAAACTCTTTTTTGAGAAGGTTCTTGTAAAAATTAGAAAAAATCTTGTATGCAACATGTTAGGAAATGCTATTTTGTGTAACTCGCGTTATTTTGCAGAACTCGCTGCGCTCGTCCCGCAGAAATCCGCTCGTTACACAAAAAAATGCATTTCCTAACTGGTTGCATAAATAGCTATTTATAGTAATATGAGATAGTAATATGATTTTATACTTTTATTGGATATAAATAAAAAAACAAAAGATAATCGAGTGGATGATATGTATTCACGGGTATAAAATCAGTTACGATATTGTTTATTATACCCGAATGATAGGGTCTGAGCTATGCGTTTTAGGTGCCCTAAACAGGTTCTAGTTGGCCATGAGTTATATTGACATATGTAATATAACAAGGGAAAAGATTATTATCGATAATTTTGAATTTTATACGAAAACTACGTTGCCTAGCAATTTTACGAGTCAAATTGAAGGATCAAAAAACCGAGCGGTACGCGAGGTTTTTTGTCTGCCAATTTGACAAGTAAAATTGCTTTAGGAAACGTAGTTTGAGTGCATTAAAATGCAAAATTACCGATAACAATAATCTTTTCCCGAGTTGTATTTTAAAGATTATTTCGTGACTATACTATTTAACGTTATTAATATTGACTATACTATTTAACGTTATTATTTAACGTTATTTAATCTCTCCAAATCGTCTGTTCGACATTTTTGAGATGACAGATTTGTTCAATAGCTAATATATTGTTTACATATTTTGTTTCATGGATATCTAAATAGGTATATGTACATTACAATTATTATCATCTATATAAAGTAACTATAGCAACGGGAGGTGTTATCGCGGTAATAGGCCCCGTAGAAATGGCAACGGGTTGTTGTCGGACTAATATATAGAAAGCTGTGATTTCAAGTACAGTATTGTGATAGGAATGAAATAATCAGGCAGATATATGTTACATATAGTTATTTGTGTCGGCCGGCTTAGACGTACAGCTACAGCCTGTAATCCACTATTAATTGTTATCTTAGTGTTCTGCACGTCGCTTTTTACTAAGATAGCAACGCCACCACTTGCTCTTTGTCTGTTTGTTGTATCTTTTCTTTCGGTATTATATCCCTGAAGTGCATATGGTTGTTCGGTCCTAAGATGTGTTTCTTGTAAGCAGAGGTTCATAGGATTATGCTCTTGTATAATTAATTTTATGTCGCAGTATTTATCTACACATCCTCTACAGTTCCATTGTATAATTTTATTATAGGTCATGTTTTATTTAGTTTTATATATAATTTTTTTTTAAACTAAATACATAAACAGACATATCAAAAGTAAGATTAGTAGATATAACAGGATACATTTAGACTTAGATAAAAACAAATAGATAAGTAATTTAACAAATAGGTAAATATATAAAATAAACAAATAAATAAATAAATAGATTGAATAAATAAATAAATAAATAAATAAATAAATAAATAAATAAATAAATAAATAAATAAATAAATAAATAAATAAATAAATAAATAAATAAATAAATAAATAAATAAATAAATAAATAAATAAATAAATAAATAAATAAATAAATAAATAAATAAATAAATAAATAAATAAATAAATAAATAAATAAATAAATAAATAAATAAATAAATAAATAAATAAATAAATAAATAAATAAATAAATAAATAAATAAATAAATAAATAAATAAATAAATAAATAAATAAATAAATAAATAAATAAATAAATAAATAAATAAATAAATAAATAAATAAATAAATAAATAAATAAATAAATAAATAAATAAATAAATAAATAAATAAATAAATAAATAAATAAATAAATAAATAAATAAATAAATAAATAAATAAATAAATAAATAAATAAATAAATAAATAAATAAATAAATAAATAAATAAATAAATAAATAAATAAATAAATAAATAAATAAATAAATAAATAAATAAATAAATAAATAAATAAATAAATAAATAAATATGTCTTCTGTCTTTCAGAAGATCAATATGGTTTCAGAGAAGGACGGTCGACTATTCAAGCCATCAAGAGAGTGACAAACCTGGCTAGTGAAGCCAATAGGGCAAAACCAAAACCCCAGTTTGCAATCTTAGTCACAATTGACATTAGAAACGCATTCAACTCGGCCCCTTGGCAAGGTATTATAAACCAACTGAATGTTAAAGGATTCTCGCCTTACCTCAGAAGAATTATACAAAATTATCTGTCTGATAGATTCCTAGAAGTGGATGAAGGAAAAACAATGAGAGTCACATGTGGTGTTCCTCAAGGGTCTGTTATAGGTCCTATACTGTGGAACCTATACTATGATGATATACTTATTCTAAAAACGCCGGACGGAGTTACGCTAGTTGGTTTTGCAGATGATCTAGCCATAGTTGTTTCTGGTGGGACCAGAACAGAAATCGAGCATAAGGCTAATGAAACCATAGAAGCAATTTTGTGGTTTCTTAAAAATAGAAGGCTAGAGTTAGCTCCGGAGAAAACGGAGGTTGTGATTATTGCTGGAAGAAAATCACTTAAGGAAGTCACTCTATCAGTAGAGGGCAAAATTATAAATAACTGCAGATCCATTAAGTACCTGGGGTTACACATATCCCACAATCTTCACATGGGAAAACACGTAATACAGGCATCTATTAAGGCAAGCAAGGCCTTGGGATGGATGAGGAAGCTAATGCCTAATCTGGGCGGCCCCTCTCCAGCTAAAAGAAGGCTACTATGTTCAGTCCTGAATTCAATCTTATTATACGCTTCTCCTATTTGGAGAGATGTCCTTAAAATTCGTAAATACAAGAGAATTGCTGAAAGTGTTCAAAGAAAAGGAGCAATACGTATAGCAAGCGCCTATAGGACAGTGGCAACAAAGGCAATTCAAGTGATAGCTTCGTGTGTTCCTATTCATCTCCTGGCTGAAGAAAGGTACTACTCAAATGAGGTTAAGACTAATGACATAAAGCGTGCCAGGAGAGCGCTTAGCATACAAAGATGGCAGGATGAATGGAATTCTGAAACAAGAACGTCTCAGTGGACTAAGAAACTTATTCCTAATATAGACCTATATATCAATAGAAAACACGGTGAGTTAAGTTATAGACTGACACAGTTTTTTTCCGGTCATGGTTGCTTTAGAAGCTACTTATTCAAGATGAACCTGGCAGACACAGACACTTGTAAGTACTGCAACGAAACTGACACACCAGAACATGCAATCTATCATTGCCCTAGATGGGATGTGGAAAGAGCAGAAATGGGTGCTAGTTTGCAGCCTTCGTTGACACTAAGCCATATGCTGGAAAGCCAGGTCAATTGGAATAAAATAGCAAACATCGTTGAAACCATCATAAAAAAAAAAGAGGAAGAAGAAAAAAAATAGTAACAAATTTGTTAAAAGGGTTGAAGTTATGCTGAAAAGTGATCCCAATCCTATGCTTTTTTTGCCCAAAAAAAAGCACAAACAAGGGGGTTTTAGCCGGTAAAAGTCCGACACTACCTAGCGTAATTAAACATCTATTCGCTGGGTGTCCATGAGGATTTCCCCCTTACAAAAAAAAAAAAAAATAAAAAAAAAAAAAAATAAATAAATAAATAAATAAATAAATAAATAAATAAATAAATAAATAAATAAATAAATAAATAAATAAATAAATAAATAAATAAATAAATAAATAAATAAATAAATAAATAAATAAATAAATAAATAAATAAATAAATAAATAAATAAATAAATAAATAAATAAATAAATAAATAAATAAATAAATAAATAAATAAATAAATAAATAAATAAATAAATAAATAAATAAATAAATAAATAAATAAATAAATAAATAAATAAATAAATAAATAAATAAATAAATAAATAAATAAATAAATAAATAAATAAATAAATAAATAAATAAATAAATAAATAAATAAATAAATAAATAAATAAATAAATAAATAAATAAATAAATAAATAAATAAATAAATAAATAAATAAATAAATAAATAAATAAATAAATAAATAAATAAATAAATAAATAAATAAATAAATAAATAAATAATTTAATGGACAATATATACAAAAATGACTAGGTAGTTTGAGTATCAAAATTATCACAGATAATGACTAGTTCGGTTCTTTAGGGGGTTTTCTGGGCTTACCCTTAGGCCATCCCTTTCCTTTCTTTTTTGTTTGGGAGGAGGATTCCCCAGCGTTTGATGACACCTCGTTGCGGTCATCTTCAGATGTCGTTTCGGTGTCCCTGTCTCGTTTTCTCGAATCTGAAGTAGATCTAACACGAAGTTTATCATTTTCAACATTGTCCTTCCTTGCAGCTCTAGGAGCAGCGGGACGCACATATGTTGAAGTTGCCTTTTCGACAAACACAGATTTGAGTGCACTAACTAGTGCGGGTATTAGCTCTTTCACAAGGCTGTCATAATTTATTTTAGTTTCCTTTCCACTCGAATTGGTTGCTCGGGCGAAAGTAGTCGGAAATTTGGAGGTTACACCAACAACTTTATTTTTGGCTTGGTAGTACGATACATTTTCTTTTACTCTTATTTCTTAGATGGCTGTTTCTTCTTTAAAAACTGGGCAGCTTCGTGACCGTGCACTATGGTCACCATCGCAGTTGATGCATTTGGGACTATCACAGGGGTTTCCTTTATGCATTGGTTTACCACAGGCACAGATTTGTTCGTTTGTGCACCTGACAGAAGTATATCCAAATCGCTGGCATCTGCATATAGGCGATCTGGCAGAGAATAAAATGCTACAAATACTTTGCTTGGCAGTTTTGTAATATTAAATGTTAATATGTGTGACGGGGTGTCCACCAACTGGTTGTCAACACGTTTCTTAATCCGTTTGACAGCTGTTACACCTTGTGGTGCAAGTTCCTTAGCAATTTCCTCTTCAGTACATAATAGTATATCCTTACATACAATCACCCCTCGAACCGAGTTAAGGCTATTATGAGGTGTAATGGTAATATCAAATTGCAATAGTGTTGTAAGGGTTTGTAGTTTTGCTGATTGTGCAGCAGAGCTAGTTTCAAGTAGCAATCCCTCTTTAGTTTTTTTTGTTTGCTTTAGGTCTCCAATCAATCCAAATAGCGCCTTTTGCAACAAGAATGGATTAACTTTATAGAAGTTTTCTCCATCATCACGTTTAACGACCAGAAACCGAGGTTGAGGCCATTTTTCCTAAATAAATAAATAAATAAATAAATAAATAAATAAATAAATAAATAAATAAATAAATAAATAAATAAATAAATAAATAAATAAATAAATAAATAAATAAATAAATAAATAAATAAATAAATAAATAAATAAATAAATAAATAAATAAATAAATAAATAAATAAATAAATAAATAAATAAATAAATAAATAAATAAATAAATAAATAAATAAATAAATAAATAAATAAATAAATAAATAAATAAATAAATAAATAAATAAATAAATAAATAAATAAATAAATAAATAAATAAATAAATAAATAAATAAATAAATAAATAAATAAATAAATAAATAAATAAATAAATAAATAAATAAATAAATAAATAAATAAATAAATAAATAAATAAATAAATAAATAAATAAATAAATAAATAAATAAATAAATAAATAAATAAATAAATAAATAAATAAATAAATAAATAAATAAATAAATAAATAAATAAATAAATAAATAAATAAATAAATAAATAAATAAATAAATAAATAAATAAATAAATAAATAAATAAATAAATAAATAAATAAATAAATAAATAAATAAATAAATAAATAAATAAATAAATAAATAAATAAATAAATAAATAAATAAATAAATAAATAAATAAATAAATAAATAAATAAATAAATAAATAAATAAATAAATAAATAAATAAATAAATAAATAAATAAATAAATAAATAAATAAATAAATAAATAAATAAATAAATAAATAAATAAATAAATAAATAAATAAATAAATAAATAAATAAATAAATAAATAAATAAATAAATAAATAAATAAATAAATAAATAAATAAATAAATAAATAAATAAATAAATAAATAAATAAATAAATAAATAAATAAATAAATAAATAAATAAATAAATAAATAAATAAATAAATAAATAAATAAATAAATAAATAAATAAATAAATAAATAAATAAATAAATAAATAAATAAATAAATAAATAAATAAATAAATAAATAAATAAATAAATAAATAAATAAATAAATAAATAAATAAATAAATAAATAAATAAATAAATAAATAAATAAATAAATAAATAAATAAATAAATAAATAAATAAATAAATAAATAAATAAATAAATAAATAAATAAATAAATAAATAAATAAATAAATAAATAAATAAATAAATAAATAAATAAATAAATAAATAAATAAATAAATAAATAAATAAATAAATAAATAAATAAATAAATAAATAAATAAATAAATAAATAAATAAATAAATAAATAAATAAATAAATAAATAAATAAATAAATAAATAAATAAATAAATAAATAAATAAATAAATAAATAAATAAATAAATAAATAAATAAATAAATAAATAAATAAATAAATAAATAAATAAATAAATAAATAAATAAATAAATAAATAAATAAATAAATAAATAAATAAATAAATAAATAAATAAATAAATAAATAAATAAATAAATAAATAAATAAATAAATAAATAAATAAATAAATAAATAAATAAATAAATAAATAAATAAATAAATAAATAAATAAATAAATAAATAAATAAATAAATAAATAAATAAATAAATAAATAAATAAATAAATAAATAAATAAATAAATAAATAAATAAATAAATAAATAAATAAATAAATAAATAAATAAATAAATAAATAAATAAATAAATAAATAAATAAATAAATAAATAAATAAATAAATAAATAAATAAATAAATAAATAAATAAATAAATAAATAAATAAATAAATAAATAAATAAATAAATAAATAAATAAATAAATAAATAAATAAATAAATAAATAAATAAATAAATAAATAAATAAATAAATAAATAAATAAATAAATAAATAAATAAATAAATAAATAAATAAATAAATAAATAAATAAATAAATAAATAAATAAATAAATAAATAAATAAATAAATAAATAAATAAATAAATAAATAAATAAATAAATAAATAAATAAATAAATAAATAAATAAATAAATAAATAAATAAATAAATAAATAAATAAATAAATAAATAAATAAATAAATAAATAAATAAATAAATAAATAAATAAATAAATAAATAAATAAATAAATAAATAAATAAATAAATAAATAAATAAATAAATAAATAAATAAATAAATAAATAAATAAATAAATAAATAAATAAATAAATAAATAAATAAATAAATAAATAAATAAATAAATAAATAAATAAATAAATAAATAAATAAATAAATAAATAAATAAATAAATAAATAAATAAATAAATAAATAAATAAATAAATAAATAAATAAATAAATAAATAAATAAATAAATAAATAAATAAATAAATAAATAAATAAATAAATAAATAAATAAATAAATAAATAAATAAATAAATAAATAAATAAATAAATAAATAAATAAATAAATAAATAAATAAATAAATAAATAAATAAATAAATAAATAAATAAATAAATAAATAAATAAATAAATAAATAAATAAATAAATAAATAAATAAATAAATAAATAAATAAATAAATAAATAAATAAATAAATAAATAAATAAATAAATAAATAAATAAATAAATAAATAAATAAATAAATAAATAAATAAATAAATAAATAAATAAATAAATAAATAAATAAATAAATAAATAAATAAATAAATAAATAAATAAATAAATAAATAAATAAATAAATAAATAAATAAATAAATAAATAAATAAATAAATAAATAAATAAATAAATAAATAAATAAATAAATAAATAAATAAATAAATAAATAAATAAATAAATAAATAAATAAATAAATAAATAAATAAATAAATAAATAAATAAATAAATAAATAAATAAATAAATAAATAAATAAATAAATAAATAAATAAATAAATAAATAAATAAATAAATAAATAAATAAATAAATAAATAAATAAATAAATAAATAAATAAATAAATAAATAAATAAATAAATAAATAAATAAATAAATAAATAAATAAATAAATAAATAAATAAATAAATAAATAAATAAATAAATAAATAAATAAATAAATAAATAAATAAATAAATAAATAAATAAATAAATAAATAAATAAATAAATAAATAAATAAATAAATAAATAAATAAATAAATAAATAAATAAATAAATAAATAAATAAATAAATAAATAAATAAATAAATAAATAAATAAATAAATAAATAAATAAATAAATAAATAAATAAATAAATAAATAAATAAATAAATAAATAAATAAATAAATAAATAAATAAATAAATAAATAAATAAATAAATAAATAAATAAATAAATAAATAAATAAATAAATAAATAAATAAATAAATAAATAAATAAATAAATAAATAAATAAATAAATAAATAAATAAATAAATAAATAAATAAATAAATAAATAAATAAATAAATAAATAAATAAATAAATAAATAAATAAATAAATAAATAAATAAATAAATAAATAAATAAATAAATAAATAAATAAATAAATAAATAAATAAATAAATAAATAAATAAATAAATAAATAAATAAATAAATAAATAAATAAATAAATAAATAAATAAATAAATAAATAAATAAATAAATAAATAAATAAATAAATAAATAAATAAATAAATAAATAAATAAATAAATAAATAAATAAATAAATAAATAAATAAATAAATAAATAAATAAATAAATAAATAAATAAATAAATAAATAAATAAATAAATAAATAAATAAATAAATAAATAAATAAATAAATAAATAAATAAATAAATAAATAAATAAATAAATAAATAAATAAATAAATAAATAAATAAATAAATAAATAAATAAATAAATAAATAAATAAATAAATAAATAAATAAATAAATAAATAAATAAATAAATAAATAAATAAATAAATAAATAAATAAATAAATAAATAAATAAATAAATAAATAAATAAATAAATAAATAAATAAATAAATAAATAAATAAATAAATAAATAAATAAATAAATAAATAAATAAATAAATAAATAAATAAATAAATAAATAAATAAATAAATAAATAAATAAATAAATAAATAAATAAATAAATAAATAAATAAATAAATAAATAAATAAATAAATAAATAAATAAATAAATAAATAAATAAATAAATAAATAAATAAATAAATAAATAAATAAATAAATAAATAAATAAATAAATAAATAAATAAATAAATAAATAAATAAATAAATAAATAAATAAATAAATAAATAAATAAATAAATAAATAAATAAATAAATAAATAAATAAATAAATAAATAAATAAATAAATAAATAAATAAATAAATAAATAAATAAATAAATAAATAAATAAATAAATAAATAAATAAATAAATAAATAAATAAATAAATAAATAAATAAATAAATAAATAAATAAATAAATAAATAAATAAATAAATAAATAAATAAATAAATAAATAAATAAATAAATAAATAAATAAATAAATAAATAAATAAATAAATAAATAAATAAATAAATAAATAAATAAATAAATAAATAAATAAATAAATAAATAAATTGTAACGAAGTGGTTTTCGTTTGTTGATTTCTCGCCGTTTTTCCCTAAAACCGAACACATTAGTAGTTATTAGTATCCTAAATTTATCAGATACTCACCGTAATATGTAGATCCGCCTGCCGATGAGTGAATTAATGTAAAGCCGTCCGAAATCCGCAAATCGCGGTAAACATCCTCATACTCGACCGTTTATGTAAACGAGTAAGGTTAGAATCGTGTTGCAAGTTAATGAGTTCAAATTTTCACTTACCGAGTTTCCGATGCACGTCACTGGGCTGTTGCACATTGTTGCCATCTGTTTGAATGCTCGCCACTTGCGCATTCACTGCACTCACATTCCGATGCACTGCTGGTGTTTGTTTACATTTGCGCACAATGAAGTTAGCATCTGTCAAACCGAACACCGTCAACTGCACCACGGTGAGCAGCTGTTGCAGTTAAGTATAATAATGCAAACTGCACTTTAGGATGCAGTTTTTCTTTCCGTTTTAGTGTTCCACCGGGTTTTCCACCAAGGAAAAGTGGTTTGTATAAATTTTGGTAAATAGAGTATGCACGAGCCCTCGCCCCACCGTTTCCTCCACCAAAGGCCGAAGGAAGTTTTTTGTCGGATTTGGCGTCAATAAAAGTGCTGAAAGGACGAAAATCGCTCTCTTTGCATCGCCACCATCCAGCTCGTCGTTTCGATTAAGTGCACCGTTTGATATACGTTTGATATACCTAACCTAAAACGAAACCGCGTGGTCATCAAAAACCGAATAATTATGCAGTAAGTGTCAAAATTTGTGAACAGAGAAAGGGGTAAGCCATAACCAAGCAACAGACATCGCGTTTAAGGGTAGGGTTTAAAATTCAATTTAATTTTGTCAACTTCCGTTAAGTATCCTTTGATAGTTTTGCCGTAATGTTTAAGTACCGTTTTAATTCCGCTTGTTAAACGTTGAGTTGAGCGTTCTGCCATCTGCGTCTTCCAAGCCGTAATAGTTGTTTTCCGTTGAAAGCCATTTAATTTTTCACTTGTTAAACGTTGAGTTGTGCGATCTGCCATCATCGTCTTCCAAGTTCTAGTAAACTTTTTCCGTTAATTCCGCTTGTTAAACGTTGAGTTGTGCGTTCTGCCATCTGCGTCTTCCAAGCCGTAATCGTTGTTTTCCGTTGAAAGCCATTTAATTTTTAACTTGTTAAACGTTGAGTTGTGCGTTCTGCCATCATCGTCTTCCAAGTTCTAGTAAACGTTTTCCTGTTAATTCCGCTTGTTAAACGTTGAGTTGTGCGTTCTGCCGTCAGCGTCTTCCAAGCCTAACATTTTGTTTTCTCGTTGAGTCCGTTTGCTAAACGTTGGGTTGTGCGTTCTGCCATCAGCGTCTTCCAAGTCGGGTCTTCTTCTGAGACATCCGTTCCGTTAGTTTTATTATCAAGTCACCCGTAATTCAGGCCTTAGGCTCGTAACTACTTTTAGTTTAAGGATACGAAACGGAAGTCCGCCGTTCACTTTAAGTTGACAATTAGAACTTCCGAATTGATTGAAAGGGCTGACTCTGTTTCTCTGTTCTACCGTCAATTTTACTTGTCATCCGTTATACCCAATCTGTGATTGTTATTTCCGCCTTATTCTTAAGTCTAACTATATATTTACTGGTTTGTTGAAATGTATGTAAATTAATAAAGTATTTTATACGCATACCGTATTAAGTATTCTAATTTATTTGTGCTACCGAACCCTATTTTTCTCCGACTATAGAATAGCTACCCGATTGAGAGTAAACTCACTAAATCTGGCGCCCGAGTTCCGCAAAACGTAAGTACAGTTATTTAATTATTTACGCCCGAAATCGGAAAGCGCGTCACAAATTGGCGCCCGAGCAGGGACCGTTTTTTTTTTGTTGTTGTTATTTTGAAAATTAACTAATTATCCGGACCGTCGTGTATTTATAAGTTTGACCGTCAATTGAAGATCATTTTTTTTTCCGTAAGTTATGTAATTCCGATTGATTAAATCGGGATTGTTTGAGTGGAAAAGTGCAAAAGGGAATAAAGAGAACGTTTTTTTTTTTGTGTTACGATATTTTTTATTCAACTTGTAAATTTGAGTTGTCAATTTGGAAAACGCGTTTTATTCCGTTTGTTCCAATTCCGTTTTTTTTTTTGTACGACCGCTACGTTCAACATAATGTCCGATAACGAAGGGGATGATCATCACAATGTTCTGGGGCTGAAGGGCGCGGGCAGGCCCGTTTCGCCAGCTCCCTCCGAAGGTGAAGTCGAGGAAAAGCAGATATCCTGGGTGTACAAGCTGCGCAAATCCGAGTTAATTTCTCAGCTCGAAGCAAGGAATTTGCCGTCCGAAGGCAAAGTACTGGCATTGAGAATCCGGCTAATGCAGTTCCTGGGTTCGATGCCGCCAGACCCGCTACAAGAACCGCCGGCTACCACATTTTCCACAAGTATATCGCCACCTCCGACCTTTTCGTTAAATGTACCGACTCAGCCGTCCGCCTTGTCAATAAACGCGCCGCCGATAACCCAGACCACCTCGCGACCGATCTCTGGCATGGCTTTTCCGTCCTCAACCGCCGCGTTTGCTCCTGCCGATTTGTCGGCAATAGACACCATAAGACGATGGAACGTCTCGTTTAATGGTGAGGCCGACCCACTGGCATTTCTGGAACGTATCGACGAGCTTCGGGAAATGTACGGTTTGAGCGAAAACCAATTGTTGAGGGGAATGCCGCATTTATTACGAGATCAAGCACTCCGTTGGTTCCATTTGGGTCAATTGAACCGAGGTACGTGGGAAAATTTCCGCCAGGCGTTTCATGGGTGTTTTCTACCGCCGGATCATGCACATATAGCCTGGGAAGCCGTCCGTAATCGTGTCCAAGGTACCCACGAGAAAGCGGTAAATTATATCATCGAGCTACGTACCCTTATCCGCCGAGTGGGTGGCATAAACGAGGAACAAGAACTCGATTTGTGCTACAGGAATATGCGGCCGTTGTCCATGCAAAGCATACGACGCGCCGACTGCCATAACATAGATGAGTTACTTCTCCGCATGCGTGAGCAAGAAGTCGTCCAGGAACGGATAGCTCAAGACACCGCTGCAAACCGATCTCGCGAGCCAGCCGCACGGGCGTTTTCACGGCCGCCGTCAAATGTCCGTTTTAATTTGGACCTGACGCGACCGCCGCCGCCGATAAGTGGTCGTTTACCGCCAGCCCCGTTCCAGGCCAGAGTAACTTCAAACTCGGTCCCGCCTAGTCCTAGTCCACCCCGACCTCCACCTGACCGCTCCACCGAGGTTTGTTTCCGTTGTGGCGAGACTGGACACCGCCGCAATGAGTGTCGGAATCCGCCGAAAATTTTCTGTTCCCGCTGTAGGACGGAAGGTGTTTATTCCAGAGATTGTCCCTGTAGAAACCGCTCGGGAAACTGAGTGGCAACTGTCCGTTGAGGAGGCCACGACAGTTGTCATCCGACGGGGCCTCATTTTGTGGTATTAGTACCGACAACCGTTTATTTATCCCGATTTTGCTCAACCGTAAAATTTTCACCGCCTTAGTTGATACAGGGGCTATGGTTTCGTACATAAGCTCCTCCGTGATCAACGCTCTCCCCGCCGTTAAAATCGAAGACGTTCACTGCAACACCCGTTTAGCCGATGGCTCTACTACTCCGATCATTGGAGTAGTAAATTTAGAAACCAGGCTGGGAAATGCAGTTTCCGTCGAGCGTTTTCTATGTTTGCCGTCTCTTGTAGCCGATGTAGTGTTGGGAATTGACCTACTGAGGAAATTCCAAATAACCGTAGACATTGTAAATAATAAAGTATATTTTCCCGCTTCCGTTACTCCCGACATTGCCGTGAATGAACCCATTCACATTGAACCCGTAGCGACTAAATTTGCGTCCGAACAGTTGACGTCTACTGAACAGACGCAACTTAATCATTTTCTTGAGTCCGAGCTCGCAGAATTTTCGCGACTAGATGGTCCGACCACTCTCACAGAGCATAGTATCAGCTTAATCGACAAGACGCCAATTAAGCAACGATACCGATCCCAAAATCCTCGTATGCAACAGATTGTATATGAGGAAGTTGATCGAATGCTGGCGGATGGGATTATTGAGCCTTCGAATAGTCCGTGGAGTTCACCCGTTGTGATTGTCCGCAAAAAGGATGGCAAACCGAGATTTTGCATCGATTTCCGCAAGGTCAATGATGTGACTAGGAAAGATGCATATCCGCTGCCACTGATCAATGCCATCCTGGATAAGTTACGTGGAGCCCGTTACATCACCACGTTAGATTTGAAGCAAGGTTACTGGCAGATTCCACTGTCTCCCGAAAGTAAGCCAATTACCGCCTTTACCGTCGCCGGAAAAGGCTTATTCCAATTCAAAGTAATGCCGTTTGGATTACATTCCGCACCTGCAACTTTCCAGCGTCTCTTGGACCGAATTATTGGCCCCGAAATGGAGCCACACGCCTTTGCCTACTTGGACGATATTATCATCCTTGGCAAAACGTTCCAGGATCACCTGGAAAATGTCCGAGAAGTTTTCCGCAGGCTAAAAGTCGCTAACCTGAAATTAAATCCCGATAAGTGTCAATTTTGCCGAAAATCTCTGACGTACCTTGGTCATGTAGTTACCGCCAAAGGTATTCACACCGACCCCGACAAAGTCGCATCCATCTTAGAAATTAAGCCGCCAATCAATGTTAAAACATTGCGGAGTTTCTTAGGTGTTGCATCCTGGTACCGACGTTTTATTCCGAATTTTTCTAAGGTAGTAGCTCCGCTTAACAAACTCCTGTGTAAGGGGCAACGTTGGTTCTGGGACGAATCCCATCAGAGTGCATTTCTTTCACTAAAGACCGCACTCACCAAAGCTCCTGTGTTAGCTTGTCCGGATTTTTCCAAAAGGTTCACGTTGCAAACCGATGCGTCGGATTATGGACTTGGAGCCGCATTGACGCAGAAAGTCGATGGACATGACCGTGTAGTTGCTTACGCTAGCCGCACTCTCTCCCTCGCCGAGAAAAATTATTCCGTAACCGAGAAGGAGTGCTTGGCCATCGTGTATGGCATAGAGAAGATGCGTCCGTACCTTGAATTGTATCCGTTTACAGTTATCACCGACCATCAGTCATTGCGATGGCTGCATTCTATTAAAAGTCCGACTGGTCGTCTTGCAAGATGGAGCGTCTTCTTGCAACAGTACGATTTCGACATTCAGTTCCGTAAGGGCGTTCTGAACAGGGTGGCAGACGCCCTGTCCCGACAACCGTTGCCGCATTCTTCATCCGAAGAAGATGCTGGTGAGTTGTGCTCCGTGGATGTCGAAGAAGGCTGCAATTGGTACGACCGGAAGATAAAGGAAGTACGAAAGGACCCCGATTTATTTCCCGATTATCAAATACGAAATGACCGATTGTACCGACATTTCTGGGATCACACGGATCTCAAGGAAACCGAATTTACCGAACCTTGGAAACTTTGCGTACCGACGTCCCGACGCAAAGCTGTTCTCATAGAAACGCATGACCAACCAACCGCTGGACATCTGGGAATTTCAAAAACTATTTGTAGGATAGCCCAATACTACTATTGGCCAGGAATGTTTCGTGATGTTACGAAATACGTCCGTAGTTGTATTACCTGCCAAAAGTTTAAGTCCCAACAACAAACCACCGCCGGAAAAATGCAGCCGCACGTCATTCACCGTCCATGGGAAACTATTAGCACCGATTTAGTCGGACCGTTGCCAAGGTCCACAAAGGGAAATACCTTCCTCGTTGTATTCCAGGACCGTTTTTCAAAATGGGTGCATTGCAAACCATTGTCCAGCGCGACTGCCAACAACGTGACTAAAGCATTGTTTGACGAGGTGATCACACGCTTTGGATGTCCAGACACCGTTATTAGTGATAATGGCACCCAATTTTGTAGTAGGACTTTCAAAACCCTGCTCAAGGATTTGGGAATCCGTCACCGCCTCACACCGCCGTATACGCCGCAAGCAAATCCTGTGGAACGCGCTAATCGTACGCTCAAGACGATGATCGCCCAGTTTTGTGACCAGGAACACCGCAAATGGGATCAGCAACTTCCGTCGCTGTTAATGGCCATCAACAGTGCCAGACAGGATTCCACCGGATTTTCGCCAGCATTCTTAAATTTTGGTCGAGAATTAAGGCTTCCGAACGCCTTGCATCAAAATCCATTGCCCGAGAACCCCGTATCCGATGCCGCCGATACTCCCGAAGAGACTGTGCAACCACACGCCCGTCGTCTTGCCGAATTACAAGATGTGTTTAGGCTAGTCCGATTAAATTTAGACCGAGCTTTCACCCAACAAAGCCACCATTACAACTTACGCCGAAGAGATTGGAGATGTCACCTTGGAGACCAGGTGATGAAGAAGGAGCATCATCTCTCTTCCGCCGCTCAAGGTTTTACCGCAAAATTAGCTCCGAAATACACTGGGCCATTTACCGTTACCAAAATCCTATCCCCAGTAGTGTACAACCTCAAAGATTCCCGGGGTAAATGTTTTCGACGTGTTCATGTTAAAGATTTAAAACCTGCTGTGTTGTCCGAACGCGACTAAGCCCTTCCGTTTTTTTTAAAATTACACCGTGTTACAGAGTTCCGCAAATACCGCTTTCTGTCCGCTACCCGCTAGCTCACGGAGTATTGATGCGCCGAAAACGTACCAGTTTTAGGTTTTCCCCGCTCACCGCAAGCGGCCCCTACGTGAAGCGTCCCAAAACTACCGTGCAGTTGGAGGTACGGATCGAGAAGTGTCCACTCCTGGAGCATCGATTGATGGCCAAACCGGTAGTCCAATCGTACCCGTCGGCAGTGGTCTCTATTCCATTGACCAAAGCGATCCGTAGGCAGTTGGTGCGGATTCAGCGACGTCGCCTGAAACTCCGACTGACCGAGCTTTTCGGGTGTGAAACTACGCCGGGATGCGCCGACGTCTCTCCTCCGACACTTTCCCAACCCGCTGGAGACCCGGTCATTATCGTAACGGCGTCGGTGCCGTCCGACACCAGTCCTTCCCCGCCAGTAGCGTCCGACACCATTCCGACACTTTCTCCGCAGGAGTGGCGTGTGTTGTTGGCCAACAGCCCTCCGCCATGGAGTCCGGAGATGCGGACCGCGGCGTGGTCATTACGTCCCACCGGGATTCCACGGTCCCGGAATTACCGTCTTCGCTTCCGGGACGAAAAAGGAAACCGGAGGACCCTCATTATTCCTGGGGTGACCCCCACTTAAGGTTCCTTTTATTTTCCTATTGTCCTTTTGTAAATGTCCGTTCTCTGTGTGGTTCAGTTTGTTCCGGTAGACCGACAATTATACTATTTGCATTTCAGGTCTCATTCCGGTAGTGGGTCGTCTTTGGACATGTGCGCGTCAGACTGGGATGAGTGTGACGCCTCCCCAACTCCATCTGATACCAACCCGCCGCTAACACTGACACCGCCACCACTAGCTGTTGCTCCGCCGCCAGCAGGGTTACCATCGCCGCCTGCTGCTACTCCGCCGCCCACCCAGCCAGCATCAACGGCTACCGCCCCGGACCTGAGCCAGCCCCAGCCTGGACCTTCGAACCAGCCGGATCTGGAATGGCCTCCGACTCGGGGAAAATTACCCGAGTATTGGGAGCATCTCCGCCGTCTAGACCGGAAGGAGGAGGAGCCGGTTTCGGTGTTCAGGCCCACCTCGCCGCCGTACAGCCCGGAGTACCTGCTGGCGTGTCGGGAAAAACCTCGGGACTTTCCGCCGACACACCGAACGCTCTGGCTATTATTGGCACACACCCGCTCCCCCACCGCGTGCCAACTTCCGCCGTACTATGTACCGTTTCCGGATGCCCGTCCCGAACAGTTCCGGGATATTTCAATCGCCCTCAGGGTGATGGGCTTCCCGCCAAGAGATGTCGCCAACCTTATGGACCGCCAGAGGCTCTGTTTTGAGCGGACTCCACTTCCCGTCCACCGCCCCGATCTTTGTTGGCGTTGCGGAGACGTGGGTCACCACCGTTCCCGTTGTAACCGACCCGCCATCATTTTCTGCTCACGTTGTGGCAGGCGCGGCTATATGTCCCGTTCCTGTCGATGTTACCCCTTCAGGGCATGGTACGAGGAACCGGGTTTCCCGACTTGGAAGTGAGGACCGCCGGCTGTTGCCTACCGTGCAATAGAGTAACCGCTTAGAATATTTTTTTTTTGTTTTGTTTAGAAGTTTTTTTTTTTTTTTTTTAATAAATTGTTAGAACCGCCGTTTATTTCGTTTGTTTGGAGGGCCGATTTTGACTACGATTATCTGTTGTCCAGAATATTTTTTTTTTGTTTTTTTTTCTTTCCGAAGAAAGAGGGGGATGTAACGAAGTGGTTTTCGTTTGTTGATTTCTCGCCGTTTTTCCCTAAAACCGAACACATTAGTAGTTATTAGTATCCTAAATTTATCAGATACTCACCGTAATATGTAGATCCGCCTGCCGATGAGTGAATTAATGTAAAGCCGTCCGAAATCCGCAAATCGCGGTAAACATCCTCATACTCGACCGTTTATGTAAACGAGTAAGGTTAGAATCGTGTTGCAAGTTAATGAGTTCAAATTTTCACTTACCGAGTTTCCGATGCACGTCACTGGGCTGTTGCACATTGTTGCCATCTGTTTGAATGCTCGCCACTTGCGCATTCACTGCACTCACATTCCGATGCACTGCTGGTGTTTGTTTACATTTGCGCACAATGAAGTTAGCATCTGTCAAACCGAACACCGTCAACTGCACCACGGTGAGCAGCTGTTGCAGTTAAGTATAATAATGCAAACTGCACTTTAGGATGCAGTTTTTCTTTCCGTTTTAGTGTTCCACCGGGTTTTCCACCAAGGAAAAGTGGTTTGTATAAATTTTGGTAAATAGAGTATGCACGAGCCCTCGCCCCACCGTTTCCTCCACCAAAGGCCGAAGGAAGTTTTTTGTCGGATTTGGCGTCAATAAAAGTGCTGAAAGGACGAAAATCGCTCTCTTTGCATCGCCACCATCCAGCTCGTCGTTTCGATTAAGTGCACCGTTTGATATACGTTTGATATACCTAACCTAAAACGAAACCGCGTGGTCATCAAAAACCGAATAATTATGCAGTAAGTGTCAAAATTTGTGAACAGAGAAAGGGGTAAGCCATAACCAAGCAACATACATCGCGTTTAAGGGTAGGGTTTAAAATTCAATTTAATTTTGTCAACTTCCGTTAAGTATCCTTTGATAGTTTTGCCGTAATGTTTAAGTACCGTTTTAATTCCGCTTGTTAAACGTTGAGTTGAGCGTTCTGCCATCTGCGTCTTCCAAGCCGTAATAGTTGTTTTCCGTTGAAAGCCATTTAATTTTTCACTTGTTAAACGTTGAGTTGTGCGATCTGCCATCATCGTCTTCCAAGTTCTAGTAAACTTTTTCCGTTAATTCCGCTTGTTAAACGTTGAGTTGTGCGTTCTGCCATCTGCGTCTTCCAAGCCGTAATCGTTGTTTTCCGTTGAAAGCCATTTAATTTTTAACTTGTTAAACGTTGAGTTGTGCGTTCTGCCATCATCGTCTTCCAAGTTCTAGTAAACGTTTTCCTGTTAATTCCGCTTGTTAAACGTTGAGTTGTGCGTTCTGCCGTCAGCGTCTTCCAAGCCTAACATTTTGTTTTCTCGTTGAGTCCGTTTGCTAAACGTTGGGTTGTGCGTTCTGCCATCAGCGTCTTCCAAGTCGGGTCTTCTTCTGAGACATCCGTTCCGTTAGTTTTATTATCAAGTCACCCGTAATTCAGGCCTTAGGCTCGTAACTACTTTTAGTTTAAGGATACGAAACGGAAGTCCGCCGTTCACTTTAAGTTGACAATTAGAACTTCCGAATTGATTGAAAGGGCTGACTCTGTTTCTCTGTTCTACCGTCAATTTTACTTGTCATCCGTTATACCCAATCTGTGATTGTTATTTCCGCCTTATTCTTAAGTCTAACTATATATTTACTGGTTTGTTGAAATGTATGTAAATTAATAAAGTATTTTATACGCATACCGTATTAAGTATTCTAATTTATTTGTGCTACCGAACCCTATTTTTCTCCGACTATAGAATAGCTACCCGATTGAGAGTAAACTCACTAAATCTGGCGCCCGAGTTCCGCAAAACGTAAGTACAGTTATTTAATTATTTACGCCCGAAATCGGAAAGCGCGTCACAAATTGGCGCCCGAGCAGGGACCGTTTTTTTTTTGTTGTTGTTATTTTGAAAATTAACTAATTATCCGGACCGTCGTGTATTTATAAGTTTGACCGTCAATTGAAGATCATTTTTTTTTCCGTAAGTTATGTAATTCCGATTGATTAAATCGGGATTGTTTGAGTGGAAAAGTGCAAAAGGGAATAAAGAGAACGTTTTTTTTTTTGTGTTACGATATTTTTTATTCAACTTGTAAATTTGAGTTGTCAATTTGGAAAACGCGTTTTATTCCGTTTGTTCCAATTCCGTTTTTTTTTTTTGTACGACCGCTACGTTCAACATAATGTCCGATAACGAAGGGGATGATCATCACAATGTTCTGGGGCTGAAGGGCGCGGGCAGGCCCGTTTCGCCAGCTCCCTCCGAAGGTGAAGTCGAGGAAAAGCAGATATCCTGGGTGTACAAGCTGCGCAAATCCGAGTTAATTTCTCAGCTCGAAGCAAGGAATTTGCCGTCCGAAGGCAAAGTACTGGCATTGAGAATCCGGCTAATGCAGTTCCTGGGTTCGATGCCGCCAGACCCGCTACAAGAACCGCCGGCTACCACATTTTCCACAAGTATATCGCCACCTCCGACCTTTTCGTTAAATGTACCGACTCAGCCGTCCGCCTTGTCAATAAACGCGCCGCCGATAACCCAGACCACCTCGCGACCGATCTCTGGCATGGCTTTTCCGTCCTCAACCGCCGCGTTTGCTCCTGCCGATTTGTCGGCAATAGACACCATAAGACGATGGAACGTCTCGTTTAATGGTGAGGCCGACCCACTGGCATTTCTGGAACGTATCGACGAGCTTCGGGAAATGTACGGTTTGAGCGAAAACCAATTGTTGAGGGGAATGCCGCATTTATTACGAGATCAAGCACTCCGTTGGTTCCATTTGGGTCAATTGAACCGAGGTACGTGGGAAAATTTCCGCCAGGCGTTTCATGGGTGTTTTCTACCGCCGGATCATGCACATATAGCCTGGGAAGCCGTCCGTAATCGTGTCCAAGGTACCCACGAGAAAGCGGTAAATTATATCATCGAGCTACGTACCCTTATCCGCCGAGTGGGTGGCATAAACGAGGAACAAGAACTCGATTTGTGCTACAGGAATATGCGGCCGTTGTCCATGCAAAGCATACGACGCGCCGACTGCCATAACATAGATGAGTTACTTCTCCGCATGCGTGAGCAAGAAGTCGTCCAGGAACGGATAGCTCAAGACACCGCTGCAAACCGATCTCGCGAGCCAGCCGCACGGGCGTTTTCACGGCCGCCGTCAAATGTCCGTTTTAATTTGGACCTGACGCGACCGCCGCCGCCGATAAGTGGTCGTTTACCGCCAGCCCCGTTCCAGGCCAGAGTAACTTCAAACTCGGTCCCGCCTAGTCCTAGTCCACCCCGACCTCCACCTGACCGCTCCACCGAGGTTTGTTTCCGTTGTGGCGAGACTGGACACCGCCGCAATGAGTGTCGGAATCCGCCGAAAATTTTCTGTTCCCGCTGTAGGACGGAAGGTGTTTATTCCAGAGATTGTCCCTGTGGAAACCGCTCGGGAAACTGAGTGGCAACTGTCCGTTGAGGAGGCCACGACAGTTGTCATCCGACGGGGCCTCATTTTGTGGTATTAGTACCGACAACCGTTTATTTATCCCGATTTTGCTCAACCGTAAAATTTTCACCGCCTTAGTTGATACAGGGGCTATGGTTTCGTACATAAGCTCCTCCGTGATCAACGCTCTCCCCGCCGTTAAAATCGAAGACGTTCACTGCAACACCCGTTTAGCCGATGGCTCTACTACTCCGATCATTGGAGTAGTAAATTTAGAAACCAGGCTGGGAAATGCAGTTTCCGTCGAGCGTTTTCTATGTTTGCCGTCTCTTGTAGCCGATGTAGTGTTGGGAATTGACCTACTGAGGAAATTCCAAATAACCGTAGACATTGTAAATAATAAAGTATATTTTCCCGCTTCCGTTACTCCCGACATTGCCGTGAATGAACCCATTCACATTGAACCCGTAGCGACTAAATTTGCGTCCGAACAGTTGACGTCTACTGAACAGACGCAACTTAATCATTTTCTTGAGTCCGAGCTCGCAGAATTTTCGCGACTAGATGGTCCGACCACTCTCACAGAGCATAGTATCAGCTTAATCGACAAGACGCCAATTAAGCAACGATACCGATCCCAAAATCCTCGTATGCAACAGATTGTATATGAGGAAGTTGATCGAATGCTGGCGGATGGGATTATTGAGCCTTCGAATAGTCCGTGGAGTTCACCCGTTGTGATTGTCCGCAAAAAGGATGGCAAACCGAGATTTTGCATCGATTTCCGCAAGGTCAATGATGTGACTAGGAAAGATGCATATCCGCTGCCACTGATCAATGCCATCCTGGATAAGTTACGTGGAGCCCGTTACATCACCACGTTAGATTTGAAGCAAGGTTACTGGCAGATTCCACTGTCTCCCGAAAGTAAGCCAATTACCGCCTTTACCGTCGCCGGAAAAGGCTTATTCCAATTCAAAGTAATGCCGTTTGGATTACATTCCGCACCTGCAACTTTCCAGCGTCTCTTGGACCGAATTATTGGCCCCGAAATGGAGCCACACGCCTTTGCCTACTTGGACGATATTATCATCCTTGGCAAAACGTTCCAGGATCACCTGGAAAATGTCCGAGAAGTTTTCCGCAGGCTAAAAGTCGCTAACCTGAAATTAAATCCCGATAAGTGTCAATTTTGCCGAAAATCTCTGACGTACCTTGGTCATGTAGTTACCGCCAAAGGTATTCACACCGACCCCGACAAAGTCGCATCCATCTTAGAAATTAAGCCGCCAATCAATGTTAAAACATTGCGGAGTTTCTTAGGTGTTGCATCCTGGTACCGACGTTTTATTCCGAATTTTTCTAAGGTAGTAGCTCCGCTTAACAAACTCCTGTGTAAGGGGCAACGTTGGTTCTGGGACGAATCCCATCAGAGTGCATTTCTTTCACTAAAGACCGCACTCACCAAAGCTCCTGTGTTAGCTTGTCCGGATTTTTCCAAAAGGTTCACGTTGCAAACCGATGCGTCGGATTATGGACTTGGAGCCGCATTGACGCAGAAAGTCGATGGACATGACCGTGTAGTTGCTTACGCTAGCCGCACTCTCTCCCCCGCCGAGAAAAATTATTCCGTAACCGAGAAGGAGTGCTTGGCCATCGTGTATGGCATAGAGAAGATGCGTCCGTACCTTGAATTGTATCCGTTTACAGTTATCACCGACCATCAGTCATTGCGATGGCTGCATTCTATTAAAAGTCCGACTGGTCGTCTTGCAAGATGGAGCGTCTTCTTGCAACAGTACGATTTCGACATTCAGTTCCGTAAGGGCGTTCTGAACAGGGTGGCAGACGCCCTGTCCCGACAACCGTTGCCGCATTCTTCATCCGAAGAAGATGCTGGTGAGTTGTGCTCCGTGGATGTCGAAGAAGGCTGCAATTGGTACGACCGGAAGATAAAGGAAGTACGAAAGGACCCCGATTTATTTCCCGATTATCAAATACGAAATGACCGATTGTACCGACATTTCTGGGATCACACGGATCTCAAGGAAACCGAATTTACCGAACCTTGGAAACTTTGCGTACCGACGTCCCGACGCAAAGCTGTTCTCATAGAAACGCATGACCAACCAACCGCTGGACATCTGGGAATTTCAAAAACTATTTGTAGGATAGCCCAATACTACTATTGGCCAGGAATGTTTCGTGATGTTACGAAATACGTCCGTAGTTGTATTACCTGCCAAAAGTTTAAGTCCCAACAACAAACCACCGCCGGAAAAATGCAGCCGCACGTCATTCACCGTCCATGGGAAACTATTAGCACCGATTTAGTCGGACCGTTGCCAAGGTCCACAAAGGGAAATACCTTCCTCGTTGTATTCCAGGACCGTTTTTCAAAATGGGTGCATTGCAAACCATTGTCCAGCGCGACTGCCAACAACGTGACTAAAGCATTGTTTGACGAGGTGATCACACGCTTTGGATGTCCAGACACCGTTATTAGTGATAATGGCACCCAATTTTGTAGTAGGACTTTCAAAACCCTGCTCAAGGATTTGGGAATCCGTCACCGCCTCACACCGCCGTATACGCCGCAAGCAAATCCTGTGGAACGCGCTAATCGTACGCTCAATTCGATGATCGCCCAGTTTTGTGACCAGGAACACCGCAAATGGGATCAGCAACTTCCGTCGCTGTTAATGGCCATCAACAGTGCCAGACAGGATTCCACCGGATTTTCGCCAGCATTCTTAAATTTTGGTCGAGAATTAAGGCTTCCGAACGCCTTGCATCAAAATCCATTGCCCGAGAACCCCGTATCCGATGCCGCCGATACTCCCGAAGAGACTGTGCAACCACACGCCCGTCGTCTTGCCGAATTACAAGATGTGTTTAGGCTAGTCCGATTAAATTTAGACCGAGCTTTCACCCAACAAAGCCACCATTACAACTTACGCCGAAGAGATTGGAGATGTCACCTTGGAGACCAGGTGATGAAGAAGGAGCATCATCTCTCTTCCGCCGCTCAAGGTTTTACCGCAAAATTAGCTCCGAAATACACTGGGCCATTTACCGTTACCAAAATCCTATCCCCAGTAGTGTACAACCTCAAAGATTCCCGGGGTAAATGTTTTCGACGTGTTCATGTTAAAGATTTAAAACCTGCTGTGTTGTCCGAACGCGACTAAGCCCTTCCGTTTTTTTTAAAATTACACCGTGTTACAGAGTTCCGCAAATACCGCTTTCTGTCCGCTACCCGCTAGCTCACGGAGTATTGATGCGCCGAAAACGTACCAGTTTTAGGTTTTCCCCGCTCACCGCAAGCGGCCCCTACGTGAAGCGTCCCAAAACTACCGTGCAGTTGGAGGTACGGATCGAGAAGTGTCCACTCCTGGAGCATCGATTGATGGCCAAACCGGTAGTCCAATCGTACCCGTCGGCAGTGGTCTCTATTCCATTGACCAAAGCGATCCGTAGGCAGTTGGTGCGGATTCAGCGACGTCGCCTGAAACTCCGACTGACCGAGCTTTTCGGGTGTGAAACTACGCCGGGATGCGCCGACGTCTCTCCTCCGACACTTTCCCAACCCGCTGGAGACCCGGTCATTATCGTAACGGCGTCGGTGCCGTCCGACACCAGTCCTTCCCCGCCAGTAGCGTCCGACACCATTCCGACACTTTCTCCGCAGGAGTGGCGTGTGTTGTTGGCCAACAGCCCTCCGCCATGGAGTCCGGAGATGCGGACCGCGGCGTGGTCATTACGTCCCACCGGGATTCCACGGTCCCGGAATTACCGTCTTCGCTTCCGGGACGAAAAAGGAAACCGGAGGACCCTCATTATTCCTGGGGTGACCCCCACTTAAGGTTCCTTTTATTTTCCTATTGTCCTTTTGTAAATGTCCGTTCTCTGTGTGGTTCAGTTTGTTCCGGTAGACCGACAATTATACTATTTGCATTTCAGGTCTCATTCCGGTAGTGGGTCGTCTTTGGACATGTGCGCGTCAGACTGGGATGAGTGTGACGCCTCCCCAACTCCATCTGATACCAACCCGCCGCTAACACTGACACCGCCACCACTAGCTGTTGCTCCGCCGCCAGCAGGGTTACCATCGCCGCCTGCTGCTACTCCGCCGCCCACCCAGCCAGCATCAACGGCTACCGCCCCGGACCTGAGCCAGCCCCAGCCTGGACCTTCGAACCAGCCGGATCTGGAATGGCCTCCGACTCGGGGAAAATTACCCGAGTATTGGGAGCATCTCCGCCGTCTAGACCGGAAGGAGGAGGAGCCGGTTTCGGTGTTCAGGCCCACCTCGCCGCCGTACAGCCCGGAGTACCTGCTGGCGTGTCGGGAAAAACCTCGGGACTTTCCGCCGACACACCGAACGCTCTGGCTATTATTGGCACACACCCGCTCCCCCACCGCGTGCCAACTTCCGCCGTACTATGTACCGTTTCCGGATGCCCGTCCCGAACAGTTCCGGGATATTTCAATCGCCCTCAGGGTGATGGGCTTCCCGCCAAGAGATGTCGCCAACCTTATGGACCGCCAGAGGCTCTGTTTTGAGCGGACTCCACTTCCCGTCCACCGCCCCGATCTTTGTTGGCGTTGCGGAGACGTGGGTCACCACCGTTCCCGTTGTAACCGACCCGCCATCATTTTCTGCTCACGTTGTGGCAGGCGCGGCTATATGTCCCGTTCCTGTCGATGTTACCCCTTCAGGGCATGGTACGAGGAACCGGGTTTCCCGACTTGGAAGTGAGGACCGCCGGCTGTTGCCTACCGTGCAATAGAGTAACCGCTTAGAATATTTTTTTTTTGTTTTGTTTAGAAGTTTTTTTTTTTTTTTTTTAATAAATTGTTAGAACCGCCGTTTATTTCGTTTGTTTGGAGGGCCGATTTTGACTACGATTATCTGTTGTCCAGAATATTTTTTTTTTGTTTTTTTTTCTTTCCGAAGAAAGAGGGGGATGTAACGAAGTGGTTTTCGTTTGTTGATTTCTCGCCGTTTTTCCCTAAAACCGAACACATTAGTAGTTATTAGTATCCTAAATTTATCAGATACTCACCGTAATATGTAGATCCGCCTGCCGATGAGTGAATTAATGTAAAGCCGTCCGAAATCCGCAAATCGCGGTAAACATCCTCATACTCGACCGTTTATGTAAACGAGTAAGGTTAGAATCGTGTTGCAAGTTAATGAGTTCAAATTTTCACTTACCGAGTTTCCGATGCACGTCACTGGGCTGTTGCACATTGTTGCCATCTGTTTGAATGCTCGCCACTTGCGCATTCACTGCACTCACATTCCGATGCACTGCTGGTGTTTGTTTACATTTGCGCACAATGAAGTTAGCATCTGTCAAACCGAACACCGTCAACTGCACCACGGTGAGCAGCTGTTGCAGTTAAGTATAATAATGCAAACTGCACTTTAGGATGCAGTTTTTCTTTCCGTTCTAGTGTTCCACCGGGTTTTCCACCAAGGAAAAGTGGTTTGTATAAATTTTGGTAAATAGAGTATGCACGAGCCCTCGCCCCACCGTTTCCTCCACCAAAGGCCGAAGGAAGTTTTTTGTCGGATTTGGCGTCAATAAAAGTGCTGAAAGGACGAAAATCGCTCTCTTTGCATCGCCACCATCCAGCTCGTCGTTTCGATTAAGTGCACCGTTTGATATACGTTTGATATACCTAACCTAAAACGAAACCGCGTGGTCATCAAAAACCGAATAATTATGCAGTAAGTGTCAAAATTTGTGAACAGAGAAAGGGGTAAGCCATAACCAAGCAACATACATCGCGTTTAAGGGTAGGGTTTAAAATTCAATTT
>OY744570.1:5532751-5620885 GCA_963556235.1 Cryptophagus acutangulus
AATAAATAAATAAATAAATAAATAAATAAATAAATAAATAAATAAATAAATAAATAAATAAATAAATAAATAAATAAATAAATAAATAAATAAATAAATAAATAAATAAATAAATAAATAAATAAATAAATAAATAAATAAATAAATAAATAAATAAATAAATAAATAAATAAATAAATAAATAAATAAATAAATAAATAAATAAATAAATAAATAAATAAATAAATAAATAAATAAATAAATAAATAAATAAATAAATAAATAAATAAATAAATAAATAAATAAATAAATAAATAAATAAATAAATAAATAAATAAATAAATAAATAAATAAATAAATAAATAAATAAATAAATAAATAAATAAATAAATAAATAAATAAATAAATAAATAAATAAATAAATAAATAAATAAATAAATAAATAAATAAATAAATAAATAAATAAATAAATAAATAAATAAATAAATAAATAAATAAATAAATAAATAAATAAATAAATAAATAAATAAATAAATAAATAAATAAATAAATAAATAAATAAATAAATAAATAAATAAATAAATAAATAAATAAATAAATAAATAAATAAATAAATAAATAAATAAATAAATAAATAAATAAATAAATAAATAAATAAATAAATAAATAAATAAATAAATAAATAAATAAATAAATAAATAAATAAATAAATAAATAAATAAATAAATAAATAAATAAATAAATAAATAAATAAATAAATAAATAAATAAATAAATAAATAAATAAATAAATAAATAAATAAATAAATAAATAAATAAATAAATAAATAAATAAATAAATAAATAAATAAATAAATAAATAAATAAATAAATAAATAAATAAATAAATAAATAAATAAATAAATAAATAAATAAATAAATAAATAAATAAATAAATAAATAAATAAATAAATAAATAAATAAATAAATAAATAAATAAATAAATAAATAAATAAATAAATAAATAAATAAATAAATAAATAAATAAATAAATAAATAAATAAATAAATAAATAAATAAATAAATAAATAAATAAATAAATAAATAAATAAATAAATAAATAAATAAATAAATAAATAAATAAATAAATAAATAAATAAATAAATAAATAAATAAATAAATAAATAAATAAATAAATAAATAAATAAATAAATAAATAAATAAATAAATAAATAAATAAATAAATAAATAAATAAATAAATAAATAAATAAATAAATAAATAAATAAATAAATAAATAAATAAATAAATAAATAAATAAATAAATAAATAAATAAATAAATAAATAAATAAATAAATAAATAAATAAATAAATAAATAAATAAATAAATAAATAAATAAATAAATAAATAAATAAATAAATAAATAAATAAATAAATAAATAAATAAATAAATAAATAAATAAATAAATAAATAAATAAATAAATAAATAAATAAATAAATAAATAAATAAATAAATAAATTACCCCCAAAAATTTCACAATTTCACAAATAATCGATTGTGTATTGCTGGCAATCTAGATCGATTGTCAGTTACACTGCTTAAATCATAGCATAAAGTCAGGTTAAGTTTTGTGACTATTGCTATTCTTGTGCTAAGTTTTGTGAGTATTAAGTGACTGTTTTGTCGATAATCGATTCCTAGTCATATCGCTTTGTAATAAAAGTAAGTAATAATTTGGCAACATTCAATACAAATTGCACATTGAAAAATATTGATGTAAATAGACCTTAAGCCTACGTCATATAGCATTAATGACGTAACGATCTTCTAACTTTGGATAGACCGTATATATATATTCTAGTCATTTAATAAAATGACTAGAATGTTTAATTATCACAGATATTGACTAGATTGGTTTTTCAGGTGGCTTTCTGGGCTTTCCCTTTGGCCAACCTTTTCTTTTTTTTGTTTCTTTTCTTTTGTTTCGGTGCATATTAATATGTCTTTACATACAGTAACACATCGGATTGTATTTAAGCTTGTATGAGCTGTGACAGTGACATCCAGATCAACCAAAGTAGAGATACTATGAGAGTTCTGGCCCAAAATCCCATGTTATTTCTTATGGAGGTTCAAATTCACATTTTCCCCCCACCACTACCACTTTGGTTGCTGTGACCTTGGTCCTGAGAATGGAAGCGACAAGCTTCGAGCTGAGAATTTGAAGCGGTAAGCTTCGAGCTGGGGCCACGCATGCGCACATGTTATTTCTTATGGAGGTTCAAATTCACATTTTCCCCCCACCACTACCACTTTGGTTGCTGTGACCTTGGTCCTGAGAATGGAAGCGACAAGCTTCGAGCTGAGAATTTGAAGCGGTAAGCTTCGAGCTGGGGCCACGCATGCGCACATGTTATTTCTTATGGAGATTCAAATTTACATTTTCCCCCCACCACTACCACTTTGGTTGCTGTGACCTTGGTCCTGAAAATGGAAGCGACAAGCTTCGAGCTGAGAATTTAAAGCGGTGAGCTTGCATCTGAGGATCCGCATGCGCCTTGATCATTTGATGAAATTTGGCCCGAAGGTCATATGACGTAATTGTGAGCTACATTTCTACCTATCGGTATATTAGTAGATTCATGCCGGTTCTGGCCTAAAATCTCATATTATTTCTAATACATGTCGATCTAGGTATAAAAATATAAACATCCGGTCTTTACAAATGTATTGTTTTTTCTTTGTAAATTTTTATCAAAATAACGACACCGCATCATTCGGTCCTCAATAGATAGCGCGTATGCATAAAAATAGTGTCTGGTCTTATAAATAAAAGTTAGCGCCTCCGCTTTTGTGCATGCGCTTTTTTCAGCAGGCGTCGGGATCCGCGCCTTGACGTTACGTCACCTTATCAGTATGTGGGATCAGTTGATGGTAATGAAGAAAAATCATGTTTATATTTTAGAATAAACTTTTTTATTAGATAATGTTTAAATATAAATATGTACATAAGGTTACAAAATGAAAATTACATTTTAACATCATGGAGAAGTTCAATTATACTACAATTATTATTTAATTATTCAAATTATTAGATGTAAATAGAATTAAAAGTTTGTAATACACACACACACACACACACACACACACACACACACACACACACACACACACACACACACACACACACACACACACACACACACACACACACACACACACACACACACACACACACACACACACACACACACACACACACACACACAAATGCTTATCGCAATAAAACCGCAAGTTTTCTACTATGAATATTTCATACATATGACTTACCTTCCTTTTGAAAAACCCATAAAAACATCTATCTATATTTATTGGACATATATAGTATTAAAAAATGAAATACAAATTTAATATGAATATAATACAATTAACATTATAAACTTAAAACTAATACAAAATTTACATATCCATTATACTATAATGCCCCCACGGTAAAGTATTATAATCATTATTAAGTAAATGACGTTTGTCATCGTGTGAACTTAGCCCAATCTTTGTTTGCGTGATGCTTCCAACTTCATGTTTCGATGATTTTATTAAATTTTGACTAATTATTTGTAATAGTTGGTCCATTTCATCAAGTGGAGTTATTTATTATAATTTATTAAAAAATTGATGTCTCTCCACAATTTAAATAATATTTATTAAATAAATAAAAAAACGTTATATTTATTTATTTAATAAATATTATTTAAATTGTGGAGAGACATCAATTTTTTAATAAATTTTGACTAATTATTTTATTCTCATCGGAATTTAAACATTCTACATAAATCAAAACATAGGCGATGTTTAACCACGTTGCGTTTAACGCCTTTAGATTTTTTTACGGCGTCTTTATCTTCAACTCTAACAGCATACATTTTAGATTTTAATCCCACAAATTCTGTCATTATTTTACCGTTATTTTCATCCTTCATCATGCCCAACACTTTTTTATTTGCATGTGGAATCCCATAAATATTATCTTTGGAGTAATCGCTAGTATCAAAATATTTGCAACAATCTTCGCGAATTACGTCATATACATCATCGTGACGAATTTCATAGATTAAGCTATCTGTGTCGGTATAGCAAACGGTACAATCAAATTTGGTCATATAGTCGAAATGGAAATCATAAATTGTTGTTTTTGCTAGATCGAGAATACACATTCCAACATAAATGGGCTTGTTGAAATATAACGAAGTTTTATTTAATTCTACTGCCACCAAGTTCTTATTAAAAATTGTTGCGGATTTAAATTGCGGCTTTGAAATTAATGCTTCAGCACCGTAAGGGCCTTCCCATTTTGTCACGAGTTTAACGATAGAATGGTTACGTATATTTTCCATAGTTTTGCCAAACACAGCATTATTCATTAATTTAAATAATTTTTTTTCAAATTCGTTTGTGGCCGCCGTACGTAATGCGGTGTTTAAATCAATGTATGATTTAAGCCACGGCGATTGATTGAATTCTAGCATGCGATGAATTTTTGTCACTTTCAACCCATGTTTTAAGGCTTGTTGCAAATTCCGATAATGAATTACATATTTTTCCTTATTATTTAAAGTTGCCAACAATTTTGGGTATTTGCCAGTTGGAGGAGTTTCACTTTGTGGACAGAATGGCAAGTCTTTATGTAAATCATGCAATTTATGCGGATATTCTAAATCTACCTCCAATATATATCCCTTTGGCGAATCGGCCGCTATTGAATTTACATCGAAATTTGTTGGATTTTCAATCATTTTAAATCCGCCGGTTGGCATATATTGAGACATTGCCCACCCATACTGATTATTAATATCAAAATACATTAAATAGGATGTGGGGTTTTTAGGGTCATAGTTTGGCATGTACATATTATTGGCTTTAGCATATCGTTTTGAACATTGACTTAGGCCGCCACGAATACCTTTTTCAATGAACATTATATGATCGATGTCAGTTAACAGTTCTAACGTCTGCTTTGTATATTTGAGCATCGCGTCCCACGTATAACCTGGCAATGTATAATAATGTGCAGGATCTAATCCATATGTTTTCAGACAGCTTGTACGAAACTGTTCAAATACATCTGCCAACAGTAAAACATCAGTTTTTAAATATAAATCAGAGTATTCCCCCAAATTTTTATTTTTAAATTCTTGCCAAATATGTTGAGCATGTGCATAATCGCTATCACTGATTTCCGAATCATTTAATTTATTGTAAAATTTAGATTTATCCGGCAATTCCTGAACATTTAATTTGTCGAATGAATCTAAAAAGTCGTAAGGAAAAACCCCCTTGCGTGTTAGCATTTTTAATTGATCAGCATTTAAATGTTTAAACTCTGATTCCAAAACCGGATATTTAGTTAGATATGATGATAATTGTTCTAATCCCGAATTTAAAAATCTGAACGAATCAATAAAGCGGAATTTGATTAAATTATCACCCAATTTTTTAGTAAAAGAAATATATTTTTCTTTATTGATGGGGAGCAAACTGATGTGCCCAGCGATATCAGTTGCTAGATTTTTTATGATAAAATGTGAATCATATCCGCTTAAATTATGAAATATTACTGGGACCGTGTGGCTATCCTTAAAATTAATGTTGCAATCTTCATGGGCTGCCCCACGATATTTACCAGTCAAATGGCAATGATCACGTACTTTAATATCAGAGTTAACAAACAAGTTTTCACAGATGTGACACTTTGTAGAATTTTCATACTCAAATTGTTGTTCGGCAGAAATATCCATGGGTATAGGACAAAGAAATACAGTTTCTAAATCTTCGGCAAAATGAAGCATTCCTTGCGTAAACCACTCAATGCAATCTTCACCACGATAACTGCGATAAAACGACAATGAATCATCGTACGAGCACTTTACATAATAGCCGACGGCAAATGGTACATGTTCTTGATATTTTTGCACATTCTTTTTAACATCACTACACGGTTTAAGCACACATTCTAAATCGGCATAAATTGTGAATGGCGCCTGCACTATGTTATTATAATTTTTGAACTGTACATATTTATAGTTTTCAGATGGCACTTTAGGTGAACAAGAGTTCATTTTAATACAGTCTGAAGTGTGTTGCGCCAATTTATTTAGCGTGTAGAAATAATGTAAACACCGATCACAAAAATGTTTTTTTCCATTATGTTGGCTTAGTTGTGAAGAAACTAGTCGCGATAAATTTTTTATCCACACATAGTGGTATTTGGCAACATAATCTTCATCATCACACTTCTCATCGTCCTCATAATATCCATTTTGAACTACCAATAAATTTACATGCCGTTCTTGCTTAGATTTGGTCAAATAGGTAGGCAACACTTCCATACCACGTTTTGTTTTTTCAATTGCATAAACATTGGCTGATAAATTGTTTTGCTTTTCAAATCTAGGTATTTGTTTAGCAGTCATCGGAAACTGAATTCCGGTAAGATTCAACACTTTAGAATAATGCGGATAAGATGATGTTCGTTGAGGGTGCTTTTCTACTGGATAAAGCGCTGAGACCACAGCCCAAGCAAAACACGCATCATCATTCTGAACATTAACGCAAGCATGTTTAAGTTCAATTTGTTTTGGCAGTTCAATGTATGATGATCCAAGTTGCGGCATAAATTTATTAATGCTTACGGCAAGGTTGATGATTGCTGACAATGCCCATCCGCTATCACGTTCTTGAAACTCTTCCAACTGACTTAAGATGGAATCTTTAATGTTTTCATTGAACCACTCATTCAACTTGGTGTCATTATAAATGGCAACATTTTTAGTATTCATCTACTTATTTTCAAGCACAACTAATTCACCTTTTTTAATTTTGAATTCTCCACACAAAACCGCATTCACTTTCAAGGAAGCGTCTTTTTTTAAAGCACTTTTAATTTGCCGTTGAAACACAGTACGGCAATCTTCTAAAAACAGTTTTGGATCAGTATGTTTCAAATTCACAATGACTCCGGCACGCACCCGCGATTTAAAAGCATTTTCCAATTCTTCCCATTTCACATGAGTGCTTGGATATTTAGATCGATTAGGATTTGAAAGTTTATATGAACCACCAGATATTCGTTTAGCTTTTAGCATTTGACGATATGCAGTAATTTGTCCGATAGCACAAAGTAAATGTTGTTTTTTTTCGACGGTAATAGTTGATTTTAACATCGACCGCAATTTGTTCAAATCTCGGCCGCATTCTTTCACACTATCACCTAAGTTTGTAGTATTAGCCAATGCTAATTTTGCTTTTTCAACTAATTTTGAAGCAGGAGACATTTTTACAGATAGATGTTTAGCACAACAATAATTTGAAGTAGCTGAGGTAATTTTTGTACATTCGCTATTTATACCTTTGGCAAATCCGCATTTTTCATTTTAATGTAATTATTCTAAATAAATCATTATTATTAAGAGTGATATGGCATATTATCCCAAATTATAAAAACTTTTGCTTAAAATTTGGTAAAAAATGTGTTCCTACGCCGCGTAGTAAAAAGTGGTACAAAAGCACAGTATATGCATGTTTGCAAGAATGCCACTACAGATGGTAAACACCATCCGAAGCACCATATTAGTTTAAAACAATGCCACTGCAGATGGTACATACCATCCGAAGCACCACAAATAGATGCGATATACTATAATTTTAACCGGATGTTGCTGTAGAGTCCGAGCGGTATCTTCTAAACTAAGATAGCTACAACTAAAATTCTTTTAAAATCATGCTCTCCAAAATATGTGTGATGTAATTATTTGTATAATTGATTTTTAGGTAATTGTTTTTTATTGATTTCTCAAATAATATTTATCCGCCCACATGTTTTAATAAAATTAATTTAGTCGGCCAACTATTCAATGTTTATTATCTAAACCGGATATGACAGTACATTTGAAATATATAGTTACTATTTATTAGTTGAATATATGGTTGCGCTTATCATATTAAAACCACAAATTTGTTTAAATTTTTTATTATTTATAAAATAGGTACAATTAGGTTTTATTATTATTTGGAAAACATAATACATTTGGTATAGTAGAATAATCACTTAACAATAACTTATCTCCTAAAATTCCTACTACCACTTTATATTTTAAATTATTGATACCATCATCATTTGCCGGATCATCATATGAAATCCAATGTGAAATGGCGTCAACTTCTTCAGGATGTTTTTGTTTTAAATGGCGTTGAACATTTCGTTTACAACTATAACTTTTACTACACTTGGGGCATGCTAGTTTGTTTTGTTTGTTTTGTTTGTTCTGCAACTCATCTGCAGAATCGTTTTGAATTTTTGTTGAATCCAAATCCATATTGGAATTGTCCACACACAAGTACGTTTTCAGAATTACTCTTAAGTTCATCCATGATTTGAATTTTTGTTGAATCCAAATCCATATTGGAATTTTCCACAAGTACGTTTTCAGAATTACTCTTAAGTTCATCCATGATAATCAACGATGTTTGCCGGTTGAACGCAGATGGTATAATGGCATATTTTCAAAAATAAGTTGAATATATAGGACTTAATCGATAATTCCAGCCAGTTTTAATTCCAATATAATTTTACCACATTTTTCAAATTTATTTTTCCAATTGCTGTTTGGGTAGAGATTTTCAATATTGTATCGCAGCTCATCAAGTATCCCATTAACATCTACATAATTAGTTAAAGTACTTTCAAGTATTTCGTGCGGTTGTTCAATTGTAAGATTTTGATTATTGCATGTTTTTAATGTGGTTTCTGGCGATAGATTATGCGGCATTTGAATAAAATTATTAAATTTGCTATTAGCATCATCATCACCAATATTGAATGCACATGTGTTTTTATCATCTTCACCTATATTGAATGCACATGTGTTTTTATCATCATCATCATCATCTGGGCTTATGCTTTGCGCTTCCCAATTTGGAGTTATCATTTCGGGCATTTTATCATTAGTCAAGTTAGTGTTTTCACTGCTGTTTATATCGCTAGCTTCTGCTAGAGTATTTTTCTTATTAGAGCATGTTACTAAATGTCGATTATAAAAATCTTTTCTTGAAAATGATTTGCTACAATATTGACATGAAATAAATTTGTTGTCGTGGATTCTCTCATGTCTTTTTAAATTTGCTGATAGTGAGTATTGGCGTGGACTCACCCTACATTTAAACATCTTGAATGATGAATGGCATAATCTCCAAGCCTATTTATACTCAGCAGCACATGAAAAGCGTATTCAAAGCGGATTCAAGCGGATTCTAAGCAGATTCAATGCGGATTCAAAGCGGATTCAAGCGGATTCAAGCGGATTCAAAGCGGATTCAAAGCGGATTCAAGCGGATTCTAACCTGATTCAAAGCGGATTCAAAGCGGATTCAAAACGGATTCAAGCGGATTCAAGCGGATTCAAGCGGATTCAAAGCGGATTGAAAGCGGATTCTAAGCGGATTCAAAGCGGATTCAAGCGGATTCAAAGCGGATTTATACTTGGCAATATATAAAAAGTGCATTATTTGCCTAAAATTATTAAATTTGAATTATATGTCTAGTTTTAATTTCATTTCTGGGTTGATAAGAAAACCGCAAACTGTTCGTGAAATTATTGTGTTAAAAAACTAAAACAAAATCAATATATTCATAATAATATGAACAAATATATCTGATAATTGTTTAATAATTATTTTATTTTTGATTTATATTAAATTTGAATTATATGTTAAGTTTTAATTTTATTTCTGGGTTGATAAGAAAACCGCAAACTGTTTGTGAAATTATTGTGTTAAAAACTAAATAAAATCAATATATTTATAATAATATGCTCAAATATATCTGATAATTGTTTAATAATTCTTTTATTTTTGATTTATATTAAATTTGAATTATATGTTAAGTTTTAATTTTTTTTCTGGGTTGATAAGAAAACCGCAAACTGTTTGTGAAATTATTGTGTTAAAAAACTAAATAAAATCAATATATTTATAATAATATGCACAAATATATCTGATAATTGTTTAATAATTCTTTTATTTTTGATTTATATTAAATTTGAATTATATGTCTAGTTTTAATTTTATTTCTGGGTTGATAAGAAAACCGCAAACTGTTTGAGGCAACCTTTGAACAACCTTTGAACTTTGCAACCTTTCTGTTTTGAGGCAACCTTCCTAGTATATAGACGTTGACTGGAGACAGGGTCTCGTAATCTTTAGTTTAGAATTTCATCTAGTGTTAGAGTGGGGAGGTTTAGTTCCTAGAGGAAACACTTGCACCGCCACATCCGCTTCTTCTTGATATCTCTTGTATAGAGGACTGAAGGTCACCGCAGCCACCAATTTTGCATTAAGGGGATTGAACACAAGTTAGTTATATTAAGTTTTCTCTGCACAAAATTACTCCTAAACGTTGCATCGGCTTATTCTCTTGCCTCCATCAATCACTTGCATTGGACAGAGATGTTAGATATTCCATAAAACGTTTTTTCGTAAATTTGAAATTAAATGATTATTAGAAAACCGATTAATTTCATTTTTTTTTTTTGTAAACTAGGCATTAAGCGGAGTTTTTATGCACAGTCCATCAAAGTAAATTATTTTTAATTGCTATCAAAACTACAGAGATTTGAAATTTGTTTTTGGTAATATCACAGTTATTAATAGATCTATAACTTGAAAGCTTGGCGTCCAATATTCCTTAATCATTCTACAACCCACAATTGCATTTTTATTTTTAATTATGTTTGTTTTAACAAACCAAAATTAGTGAGATCAGCTAGGCAAATAAAAAGCAAGGACAACCCTACCAGAATTACGCAAGCCTATTCGAACACCCAAGAATACATCCGACGAAGTTACATCCAACATATTACAAATTTGTGAAATCACAATTGAATCAGCAATTAAAAATGAGAAGATGATGTCGTTTTTCTTTAGACGATAAAGTCCTCGCCATGAGTTTGTTGTTCTTTGAACAAACTCAAGGCAATAAAGTCCTTGCTGTGAGTTTGTTGTTCTTTGAACAAACTCACAGCGAGGACTATATCGTCTAAAGGAAAACGACATCCTCTGCTTATTTTTAATTGCTGATTCAATTGTGATTTCACAAGTTTGTATCATGTTGGATTTAACTTCGTCCGGATGTATTCTTGATTGTTCGCATACGCAATGGCATACGTAATTCTGGTAGAGTTGTCTCTGCTTGTTATTTGCCTAGCTGATCTCACTAATTTTGAGGCAACATCATAAAACTTGCGGGCTTTAGGCGTCAACTGCGGTTTTCGCTACCTGTACTGAATTCAACAGCGAAAAATTCTCTGGAAAATACATACTAAATATAAAATATAACAAGATAAAATTTCGACCAAAAACTGGGCTAGTTATTAGCAAATTCATGAATATATTCAAATATTTATAAGTCTATTCAAATATTGTCATAGTAATTCTTATTAATTTTATAAGTTTAATTAGAGTTCAGGTTAAACGATTTTCAAATCACTATGAAAAAGCAATACTGCTAGATTTAAGCTTACACATCATTAAAGTTACTAACGACATTATACTTTAATGACTTTGACTTAAGATTTCAGTGTAAGCTTAACATTTAAAAATAACAGAATTTAATAATTTTAATGGTATTGTTACCTCTTGAGGAAATTGTTGTTGAACATTTCCTCGGTGTTCCAAGTAAGGACTCGTTAATCGGCGATGATAAGGGTGTAGATGGTTTGGATGATCCAGGTAACGAAATAGCCCAGGCACTGATATTTTCGATGAAATTGGTGTTAAACATTCCCTCGATGTTATAGGGTCGTTAATCGAAGATGGTAAAAAATCATCTCAGAAATGGAATCAAATGAGTACTTACTTAATTCTGAAAGAAACAAATCTGGCACAGCAGACGTTTTAAAAGCGTTATATAGCGCAAAAAGTAAACAAAACAGTAAAATTCATATTCTGACCTTAGTTTCCAATATTTTTAATTTTTGGTTTTAGATAATATTTTCATAATTAGTTTGTGTTTTGCAGTACTTTTGGATATTTTATAAATTATCAATTGTTAATAATCAATGCAAAATATATAAAATATTTTTATTTTATTACTTTATAAAAAATTATTTGATATTTATGATGAATATTTCCGTAACACATGTAATATGCTAGTTGAGCAGTGCTCATTCGCTTGATGTCAGCAATAATTGTTCTGTGTGCAGTGCTCATTCGACCTGCAGTGCTCCTTCGACCTATTAATGTATTCTGACTTTTGTTGTGAAAAAAGTATTGTAATAATAGTATTGTAATAATCAAATTGTGTTTCTAGTAATAATTTTAATTAAATTTACAAATGATGTGATAAAAAATAATAACTGCCCTTAATTCAATTTTTCACCCGTGTGAAGTTAGCTTTCTAATTAAAAAACCTTTCGAATGGTATATGGCACATCAAAATATATTGTCAAATTAATTAATGCGGAGGTATCTAATTATTTTAAATCCGGCTTTCTGGTGTAAATTGATGCCTAATTACTTTGTTGCAATAATTTTATATCCATAATATTATACTTGTTTTCTGCATTCCAATGGTACCTCTGCTGAAAATTTAGAGCCACAAATGCCATTTTTATTCAAGTTTTAAGAGTATAACTTTCTTTTTAAACTCTATCATCGGCTTTTGTTTAATAACTTTTATACAAATTAATATTTTTCAAATGGTATCGTGTTGCATACATTAAGGGCTTTCTAAAAGTATGCCTACTTATATATTTCATTAAGTTTTTAATTATTTATTTTAAAAATTCATCAAATTTGAAATAATAACTTCGGCTTTTTTTAATAACTTTTATGCAAATTAATATTTTTTAAAAATTCAAAAAGCATTGTGTTGAATACATCAAGGGCTTTCCAAAAGTATGCTTACTTGTACATTTCAAAGTTATTATTTTGCCGAAGTTATTATTTCAAATTTGATGAATTTTTAAAATAGATAATTAAAACTTAATGAAATATACAAGTAGGCATACTTTTTGAAAGCCCTTGATGTATGCAACACAATGCTTTTTGAATTTTTGAAAAAAATTAATTTGCATAAAAGTTATTGAAAAAAGCCGAAGTTATTATTTCAAACTTGATAAATTTTAAAAATAGAGAATTAAAAATTTAATGAAATATACAAATAAGACTGGTTTACATAGAGCTTAATGTAGATTAGTAGCATGATACTACTACTAGACAAGATATGCTCAGTTGCTAAACGCGTTTTAGACTCGGCCGCGCATCACGTCACTGCTTGACAACCAAGCAGTTCATAACTTCTTACAAATATTCATGAATTATTATTATTTACATGAATTTGAGTATGGAAAAATTTCAAATCAATTGGATTTAACTCATACAATCCCATACTAAATAAATAATTAAAAGTAGAAATAAAAAACACTCGTAAAGTAACAAAATATATTTATTAAAAGTTAAAATGTAAAAGTTATTATGTAAAAGTTAAAATACAAACAAATCAAAAAACGCTGTGAAATCCATTTTACATGTAATCAAGTTGTAGTCTTGGTAAACTTTCTTTTTCTAATCTTAGATTGTTCCCTAATATTTCGATTCATTAATCGAATTTTGAAATACATTTTACATGTAAAAAAAAGTTTTTTAGCATCGTAAACTAAATCGATATTTTCCGAAACATTTAATAAATTTTTTATGAAATTTTTCTCAATATTTAGAGAATCTCCATTACGCTTATCAAAAATTGAATTTAATTTCCTACATTTTTCGAGGAGATCTTTGGTGGGTTTTATTAATCCACCTTCTGATAAATGGTTAACCCATGAAAATGATGGATCAGTGGAATCAGGAATGTATCCCAAAGTTTCCTTCTTTCTTAACCTAAATGCAATGTAACCTGCCAAATTTTCCAAGCCATCCCACTGCATTTCCGAAAGCTCAACATCAACTATTAATTGGAAAATCAATTAATTCACATTAAAAAAATAATCAGTATTAATAATATAGCAACTTCAGTGGCGGACAAAATCTGGTAAGCCTAAATTAGCATTATGAAACCTTTTAACGAAACTTGCATTGTTTTCAAGACAACGCGTTTGCAAATATACAATTAATTGCATACCTTGTATATATATGCTAGCACCTCCTCTTGAAAACAGTGCGATTATTGCGAAAAAAACTACATACTGCCAATTTAGGGTGTACCATAGTTTAATGTCCTCCACTGTACATTGACAATTAAGAACCAATTCAACAGAGTTTTGAAAGCTCAGCGCTGAGTAAGAATCCGACGCCAAAGCTGGCACACACTTAGCAATGTGCTTAAGAAAACTGTTGAATTTGTTGACTTTAGCTAAACCTAAAACTACATAAATGCTTACGTCCGTCGTCTTTTAAATTATGCAAAGGTACTTCTAAGGAATTAATCATTTGTCCAGTAACTATTTCACTGTTATCTAATTCATCACCAAATTCATTATTTGATATTACGCTTAAGTCAGATGTAATTGCCATATTAGGCATATCTTCGGGCACGTTTTCTACGTTTGATGATGCTGAAATAATTTCGTCATTTCTCCCCATCAAATAATTTCTAATCCGATATTTAAATTCCAATGCAGATGGATGATCATGTAAACCGCCAATTGATCTCATAATCGAAAAAAATCCTTCCAATGGATCTTGGTTCAAATGGTATGTCAGTAAATATTTTATATTGAAATAGGTTTTCAAGTCAGCGAACAGCAATTTTAAGGATTTTATACTAATAATAATTCCTTTTTGAAAAGGTAGTATTGTTTTGGAATCCTGTTTTGAACCAATTTTCCTTAAACTTAATATTGTTTTTGACATCTCATCTAAAATAGTATTCTGTTCTTGCATTGCCAACCCATAAGCTTTTATTCTATTTCTTGAATCACTTTGGGGAACCTTCGAATTGAATATGTCAAACCAATCGTTTGTTAACTTTAGAAGTTTTGAGCATTCTAAAAAATTATGTTTGCTTTGACTTAAGCCCAAAGATCCTACTCTTTCCACCGCTCTTGACACTGTGTGGGAAAAAAGTTTTGCAGCCAGTTTTACTTTTTGACGTTCAGCACCTTTTATAGTCAAAAAACTTTCGTTGATTTTATGTGATATGTTCAAATCAGAATTTTGAGTGTTTTGCAAAAGATCAATAATTGGTTTTACGGTAATTATTTTACCATCCAACACAAAACCTGTATCAATAAAATGATTTCTTAATAATTTAATCATATGTGGGGCGTCAGCAAAAACGTGAATATTTTTATTAGTCACTGGATTTTTGAAATATGTTTTCAGATATGTTTAATTGCTTCCAAAGTCCTCTATTAGCACCTCCCAGATCTGAATTTATAGCGTATACTGGATATTGAATAGTTTCCAGTTTATTTATAATTTCAAAAAGCAGTTCCTTCGTAACCTTACAATCCGTAATCATAGAATATCGGTTGTTTCCATTTTCCACAAATACCTCGAGCCATAACCACCTGCACATATTTTGAAGGACCTAAAGTTGTGTCAGTTTTCTTGTCGTAATCATAAGCCATCTGTATTTTAATTTCATCAAACAAAATAACGCACGCTCTCTCCATTTTTGATAGTGGGGAATGCTTCATGAGTTTGAGTACTACACTCAAAATACCAGGGTTAACATTAATGTTTCCTGTCCATCTTCTCAAAGTTGATGGTGCTGGAAGAGGGTGACCTCTTTTTCTCAACAGTCTGTAAGAACGTGGACCTCCTGCATATAATGAAATTGCTGAAGCAATGTCTTCTACTTCCCATTTTACTTTACGATTTATAGATTTTAATTGCCGAAGTGGTCCTTTGGTGAAATTTTTTTCTATACATTGCAATTCCTTGCTCGGCTTTGAAACAACGTTTTTCAGGTTAGCAATTTCTTCTTCAAGTGCACGAATTCTTTTGTCATCCAAATTTTCAGTTTGAGTTGCAACACTTAAAGGTTGATTTAGTGGCTGCATGACTTCATCAATAACTTCTTCATCGCGTTCTTCGCCTTCATCTTCTTCATCGCGCATGGTTGAATTAGTATGCTCCTGTATTACACTTTTTATGAATGCTCGCTTCTTGATACGTTCATCGCGTTCCGACTCCAGAAGTGGAGGTTTTAATAAATTAACTGAAGGCATACTATCTGGTTTTAGCTTCCATTTATTCGTTGGTAAATTCAACAACTTTTCTCTTATACAATAATCACTATCCACAAAATGCTTACTGCAAATTTTTGCCGTTTCTGTGTTAAACTTGCGTTTTTGATAGCACAAACGAATCCATGAGTTACAGAGCAACTTTTGTTTGGGAAATGAAAAGTATCGAATTTTTCCATCAAAATTCTTGCATTTCTTATTGTTATTACTGGAACACTTATACACAGCACACTGAACCATTTTTAAATATCCAAAAACGATTAAACACTATAAAATTAGCCAAACTAACGCACAATCCCTTAACCAATATAAACATGTAATGTTGTAGTTGTCAAGCTGTGACGTCAGTGGAGAGAGAGAGAGACGGAAATACATCTGCGCACGAGCATATCTTTTTAGTAATAGTATCATGGATTAGTAGTGTAGTTTATACGGGAGAAAGTATTGTGGTTCTGAAATAGCATTTACATAAGTGTTAGTGTATTTAATAGCGCATGCGTTTAATGAACAAAACACAAACACAACATATTATTTCTGCATTATTTTGTCACTTGTGAATATACATTTGTTTTTGCACGTATTATTTCAATTTAAGATTAAGTTAAGGCATTATGGATATGATGCAAATTATAATTTCTGCGGCCACAATATATGCGTATAATAAAAAAAAAGCGTAAAAGAAAAAAACGGAAATGAAGGTGGTGGTTACACCCAATTTTTCGTGGGCAATTTTTTAAAGGAGACTACCATAATTTGGTTAAAGAGATGCGATTACAAGATTGTAAGATGTTTTTTAAGTATACTCGTATGTCAGTTGAATTATTCGAACAATTACTAACCTTAGTGGGACCCACTATAACAAAAAAGTCTAACCGGCCATCAATTCCTGCAGGTGTACGATTGGCTTGTACTTTCAGGTTGTAATAAATTTTATTTATTAAAATATTATAGGCATATACTTAATGAATGCTTTCAGGATGTTAGCCGCTGGAGATAGTCTAGGAACTTTATCTTTTTCATATAGAATGTCTAAAAGTGTTGTATGTAACATTGTCAAAGAAACCTGTGATGCTATTTGGAATGTACTTCAACCAATTTATTGGGCACCACCAACAAAAAAAAATGGAAACAAATTGGAGATTCATTTGGCAAATTATGGAATTTACCAAACTGTGTTGGAGCAAGTGATGGCAAACATATTGCCATAATAGCCCCAAACAATTCTGGATCAACCTACTTCAACTAAAAAAAACATTATAGCATTGTTCTTTTTGCTGTTTGTGATGCAAACTATTTGTTTACATATGTGGATATAGCTTATGGCTCTCAAAGTGATGGGGGAATTCTGAGGGAATCTCAATTTGGAAAACGCCTACAAAACGGAACTCTAGATTTACCGGAAGATACTTTTTTACCCAACTCTAATATTTTCTTTCCCTATTTTTTCGCCGGCGACGAAGCTTTTCCGTTACAATTACATATTCTAAGGCCGTTTGGTGGAAAATATTTAACTATTGAAAATAGAATATATAATTATCGATTGTCCCGAGCAAGGCGTTGCATCGAAAATACATTTGGCATATTGGTGGCACGTTGGAGAATTTTTCGCAAAACGATTAATGCACGTCCAACAACCGTTGATAGTATTGTTAAAGCAACTGTCTGTCTAAATAGCTACATAAAGAGGAATGACAAGCATCGATATTGTGGTCCTAACTAAATTGACAAAGAAAATATTATTACAGGTGAAGTTAAACTTGGCGAATGGAGACAAGTAATTTCTTGAATTCACCCCGCATTTGGACAAGCGTCAAATGTACGCAGATTAGGATCGAAAAAATTCCAATACTAATGCTATTAATTTTGTATATGTAGGAACGAGTAAATCATTGACCATTGTCCGAACATAAGTTGAAATGTTTAATGAGTAACGGTACAGCGAATTAACTTACAATTAAAAATAATATATATAAAGCGAAAGTAAAGACAAGCGCCAAGTGTCATCAATTGACAGTAGTCAAAAGTAACGCGATCTCTCACCCAGAGATGGCGACCATGGCTCCCTTAGGCCGCGTACCCACGTATCGTGTGTATTAGGTAGCGTTCATACACAACATTTTTTCCCTTCTTTAGAGATTGAGCGTTAAGGTGAGTAGGGCTGTCGCGGACGAGTAATTCGAGTGGTTCTGCGTGGGGTTGGAGTGGGGATGTTTGGTGTCATCTGCCTTTGCTCTTCTGGTGTATTGTTTTGTACTGGGTGTGGGGCAATCGGCAGCTGTGGTGGCGTTGTCATTGGACCTACATGAAGAGGTGGCGGTTGCGTTGCGCTGTTATTGTAAAAATGAATTCGTCGAGGTGTTTCGGGTTTTAACTGATTTTGGGTTGAAGACTGAGCAGCGTCAAGTTTATCCGAGTTTTCAGTTTCCTGATATTCATGCGCTCGTATCTGGTCAATATGTCGTTTGCAGCGTCTGTTCATATACTTAATTTCGTAATGTAAATCACCAAGACGTGTGATGATTGTGCCTGCGACCCATTTATCCATTCGCGGGTTGCTCGACAGGAAATAAACTTGTTGATTTGATTTGAAGGTTCGAAACGATGGTTCAAAATGTTGTTGTTGCTTCTGCGTTACTTTAGTATATGGATCGTCAGGTCTGACAAGATCCAAGCGGGTGCGTAGGTTACGATTTAAAAATAGTTGTGCAGGGGATTGTCCTGTGGTAGTATGTGGAGCTTTTCGATACTGGCGAAGGCACTCGTTGATGTTTCCTTGTAACGAACCCGGCGTCGTTGACATAGCCTTGAGTGAGTTCTTGATCGTTTGGACGTATCTCTCGGCTTGCCCATTAGTGGACGGGTGATATGGAGCGGTGAGCTTATGGTACTTAACGCCGGTAGTCTGTAGGAATGTTTTAAATTCAGCAGCAGTAAATTGCGCACCATTGTCGGAAACGATGGTGATTGGTACTCCATATGCTGCAAAGAGCTCGTCCAGTATTGCGATTGTGGCCGCAGTTGTTATTGAGCTGGTGACTTTTACCTCAAACCATTTACTATAGGCGTCAACAACAATAAGTAACATCTTTCCTGCGACTGGGACTGCGTAATCGATGTGTACGCGTTCCCATGGACCTTTCGGGTACTCCCAGTGATGATCTCGAAATTTTGGAGGGGCGTGTGCGTGTTTTGCGCATTCCGAGCAAGATTTGGAAATTCGTTCGATGTCTGCGTCGATACCCGGCCAAAATACAAATGAGCGTGCCATGCCTTTCATCTTAACTATGCCAATGTGTGCTGCATGCAGATCGCTTAAAATAGGCTTCTGAAGCGTGAGTGGAATGATAACCCGGTGCTCAAACATTAAACAATTCGCGGCCAGCGTGTAGTTGGCTTCTGGAGCTTTGTAGCCATTGCGAGTGAGGTTTTGACCGGATTCTAACAGTTGTACAATTTTGCGTAGATCGGGGTCTTTCCGTGTTTCATGTGCGATGTTTTCAGCGCGGACTGGAAGTTGTTTAATCTGTAGCAGAGCAAACTGATCAAATTCATCGTAATCTGTTACTTCTTCCTCTCTCCGAAGCGAAGAAGTGCTGACCGCATTGATTGTTGTTGGTAGCGGTGCTCGTGAACAGTAGTCGGCATTTGCATTAGATTTAGTGGGTTTAAACAACACATTGTAGTCAAAATGTGAAAGATAGTCTGCATAATTGGCCATGCGACTGATGCAGAGTACCGGCAACGACTTCTCGGGATGTAGGATCTGTGTTAGTGGCTTGTGATCAGTTATTAGCGTGAAGTGACGAGCGTACAAATAGTGGAAGAATTTTTGTATGGCCCAAACTATCGCCAGTGCCTCTTTGTCGATTTCTGGATAGCGTTGCTCCGTTGTACTCATCGTACGACTAGCATATGCGATTGGTCGTTCTTTTCCATTTGCCAGTTGATGCGATAGGACTGCCCCTAAGCCGGTTTTACTTGCGTCTGTAGCTAGTAATAGTGGAAGCGAAGGATCATATGGCATGAGTACTTGTGGCGAGATCAAAATGTTCTTAATGTCGTTGTACGCTATTTCGGCAGGCGGTGTCCATGCGAATGGTTCGGTGAGGAGCATGTCTCGGAGAGGGCGATTTCTGGTTGACAAGTCCGGAATAAACGAATTGTAATAGGTGGCCTTGCCCAAGAATAGCTGGAGTTCGTTAAGTGATGACGGTCTGGGTGCGTCACGAATTGCTTCAATGTGTTTGTCTGATTTATGCAATCCTTGCGAGTCAATTCTATGTCCGAGAAATTCGACGGCGGTTGTAGCGAAAACACATTTTGTTTGGTTGAGACGAAGTCCGTGCGATTGCATTCGTTCTAAAGTTGTATCCAGGGCCACCATGAGATTGTCGAAAGTGTCTGCATAGATTAGAACATTATCGAAGAAACTAAGCACGTTCGGTAAGTCTTTCAGAACGGTTTCCATGCGGCGTTGCCAGATTGATTGCGGGTATATTTGCTGCGCCGTAGACTGCTCGCGTTGGTCGAATTAAACCGTGTGTTGGCGTATTCAGCGTCAAAGCATGGCCAAATTCTTCATCAATTGGTAAATGTGTGTATGCGTCTGTGATGTCTAAGTGGCCGAAAATCCGTGCTCCCTTCATTCGATTGAACAGGTGTTCGGCTCTTGGAATAGGATGTTCATCTATGATTATTCGAGGGTTTAACGTAGGCTTATAGTTGCCGGTAATTCGCAGTTTTCCATTCTTCTTGATTACGACATGCGTTGTTGCGGCCCATTCGGAATACTCAACTCTCTTGTAAAAACCGGAAGCAATTTTAGTGTCAATTTCTTTTGCGTAAGCATCGCGAAGCGCTAATGGTATTTCGCGGGCTCGATGAAAAACAGGTGTTGCTTCTGGCTTCCAATGTACGCTCGCAGGAGGTCCGCTGAGTTTACTTGCTACGCCGCTAAAGATATCTTTGTATAGCGTCAACAACTGGTCGAGTTGCGTCTTCCGATTGCCACTCTGGTGTGGTGTTGTACGCTCGCAGGAGGTCCGCTGAGTTTACTTGCTACGCCGCTAAAGATATCTTTGTATAGCGTCAACAACTGGTCGAGTTGCGTCTTCCGATTGCCACTCTGGTGTGGTGTTGTAGTTGTTATTTTGCCAAAAAGTTCCATAAGATTGATTTCGTTGGCGAATTTGGCAATCCATTCTCGACCCATGAGAGTGTCGAGGGCCCCTTCTATTACATAGAGATCCAATTGGTGGTTTGACGTGCCGATTGATGCATTGACTGTAGTTCGGCCGATGCAGTTGATGCGATGGCCCGTGTAGCTTGCGAACTGTCTGTCTGTGTTTTGTAGAGATATGTTGGGTAGGATTTGTTGCAATTTTTCCACTGTATGAACTACTGCAGAAGAATGTCACCTTCACCTGGTCAAAAGAACGTCAAGACACATTTGAGTTGAGCAAGGAGCTGCTCTTAAACAGTGAAGCATTGGCTGTATTCGATTCATCCAAAGAAGTTATTGTAGCTGCGGATTCGTCATGTTATGGTCTTGGTGCTGTTCTAAGCCAAAATTTTGACGGAATTGAACGAGCTGTTATGTTCGCATCATGTACTCTTACAAAAAGTGAACAGAATTTGGCACAAATCCATAAAGAAATTTCATAAATTTATTTATGGACGAAAATTTACATTAAACACCGACCATCAACCTCTGCAGACAATTCTGGGTCCAAAAACTGGTATTCCTACCTTAGCTCATGCAAGACTGCAAATATATGCAATAATATTGTCGGCTTACCAGTATGAATTAAAATACAAAAAGGGAAAAGACATAGCTCATGCGGACGGGTTGTCCCGACTCCCATTAAGTAAGCCCAGTGAGGACGAAGTATTCAGTTTTTCGCTTCATAAACTACCATTGACGTACAAACAAGTGAGAGAAGAAACAGATAGAGATCAAGAATTGAGACAAATACGTGAATACACTAAATATGGGTGGCCACAATACGTAGAAAACCACAACTACTTACCATATTTCAAAAAAAGAATCGAGATTATGCTAGAAGAAAATTGTCTAATGTGGGGAAATATATTGATTGTACCAAGAACATTAAGGCCGGAGGTGTTAGATATTCTTCATAAACAACACCCTGGAATTGTAAGGATGAAGTTAAAGGCTCGAAGCGAAATCTGGTGGCCTGGCCTAGATAACGATATAGAAGAGTTGGTTTTAAGTTTCGAAACGTGCCAATTATTTTCATCACAAAAAAGGGAGGTTAGTTTAACGCCTTGGACACCCAGCATAAGAAATTGGGGCCGGATACATGCCGACTTTTGTCAACTTAAACAGTATCACCTCTTAGTGATAATCGATGTCACTACTAAGTGGTTGGAAGTATTTATCATGAGTGGTACCAATGCAGCTAATACCATATCCAAATTTCGGCAAACGTTTACATACTTTGGATTTCCAGATACCATTGTCACTGACAATGGTCCACCATTTAGCAGCGATAAATTCTTGCAGTTTTGCAACGCTAACGGAATAATTTTGAAACATTCACCACCGTGCCACCCCACCTCCAATGGGCAGGCAGAGAAAAACGTACACATCGTAAAATCAGCATTAAAAAAAGGCTATTTTTGAAGAACGGAAGAATACGACTAAACTTTCGATTGAACATAAAATACAAAACTTTTTATTCCACAGTAGAAACACACCAAGCACGGTAACAAATAAACCGCCGAGCGAAATGATGTTTAGGCAAGCACCAAAAACTGAGCTATCAATGTTAAAACCAGTATATACGCTGTCCGTTTATGATAGGCTATTACGTCACTGCTTAGCGGTTATGACGTAGTTAATACCAACCGCTAAAATAAAAATTAAAACGACAGAATCCAATTAATTTTAGGCATAAATCTGTTAGTAATTAATAATATTAATATTGCTATAAAAATAAGGCGATAATATGAGGTATTAACTGAGAAAATGGGCAAGAAAGATTTTATTTTTAGTGACATTTAGTTTATTACCAACGTTTTGTTGGTCACGCATAAAGTATAGTTCACATTCGCCAGGACAAAAGTGCCTTTCTGGTGAAGTGAAAAACATGGTTGTAAATTTGCTCGGCGAATTTTGGTGGCAAATGCACTTAAAATAAGTTTAACGAGTGTTAATAGAGTGGCTGCTGGCAAAAACAAAGACCTGCCAATTGCAGGGCCCTCAAAACGAACTCATAAAAAACCGCTGGTGACTCGGAACCGCAGGTTAATCGGAATAGACCGTTAGATTGCGTCATATACAATTGATGACGTAATAGCCTATCATAAACGGACAGACTATATTACATACGCGTGTTTAACGGTATATATTATGTATTTTTCTCACTCTCTCCTAAGCTTTCGCTAATCATTCGCGCTTTCTTCTCTATGATGCAATGCTGGTTGCAGACAACTTCAAAACAGCCGAAGAAACAACGCCATCAAGTTATGGTATTTATTTTTCTAAATAGATACTTAATTTTGGGTTCTGGTCCGTAATATTGCGGACTAGAACCACTTCTAATAGTTATTAGTTAGTCACTAGAACTTGGAGCAGATCATAGAGGTCGCCCATGCAGTGCTCCATAAGTTTGGGTAGACTTTTATATAAGGCAGAAATTCATATGGTTATATATTATATTTGTTCGTTGTTACTAACCGGAGGCATTCTGAGAATTTTTTCCAACTTTTCAAAATGCATTAGGCAATTTGATTATTAAAATACAATTGATAATAACCGCAGATTTATACAAAAAAGTATATAAGCTCGCGGACTAAATTATAATAAAAAAACAATAATGAAGTAAAAGTTTTATTTGCGAATTAACCATAACATTTATTAAATTATTCATTTTGTAGTGCAATTCAATTTTGCATAGCAACTGAATTATAAGAAACTTAAGTTTTGGACGCAATAAACAACTTACAAGAAATTAAATTTAATTATTAATTATGTTCACAAAACAGCAAAGTAAACAATGTTTTGCTACAAGTTTTTTAAATTTTCAAAGCTCCATGAATACAAAGCGAATATCCATCTGTTTATATTTAGACGCTAATTGTCCATTTCTAAATCCATAAAATTTCCCGGATTTAAAACAATTTTTAGAAATAAAATGATTTATACTACGTGTTTCCTTCAATTTGCTTTTTTTATCATTTGATTTCCCCATACGTAAAGCTTTTACAATTTTAGAACAAGAAGCCAGCATTAAAGCACTATTATTATTAACGTCGATATGTTCGATTTTAGCTCCTTTATTCAGTAAAAGCAACAAAATATTTAAAAATCCTTTTTCTGCAGCATAATGCAGTGGAGTTCGTCCTCGAAAATCGTAACAGTTTATTTCAGCTCCCATTTCAAGTAACTCAGCAACTGCTTTAATATTTCCATTATTAGTTGCATGAAGTAATGGGGTAAAACTGTAAATACTTTTATAATTGATCAATGGATAAGGATTTCGTTGCTTTAACAATATTTGCAATTCCTTAAAATTTCCAGATATAGCAGCACAATGTAAAGACATTTTGGATTTTACTAAAACAAAAACAGAATGATATTAAATTACAGAATAATTAACTAAATACGAGTATTTTTATTATCAACAGCAAAGTAATAAATGGTAACATTTGTCTTGTTCTGATCGATTTTATTTTTCAACTAGTCATTGTTTTATTCTCATTCATATATGGTTATATGTAAAATATATATTTTTGTTTCCTTTCTTAATACTTTTTCATTTACGAAAAAGTGTTTTTCTCAAAAGTAAAACTAAGATTAGTAACCTTATATAACTTACTTAAAAATAATTAATAGATACTGTGTTAAATAGGAGAAAAATAGTTCTTTTTTATTTAAATAAACTTGTTCTGAATAATCAACTGACACTGAATTGATACTGAACCACTCGAAAACATAAACAATACTGGAGACCAACGTCTATATACTAGGAAGGTTGCCTCAAAACTTTTTTTAGGAGTGGGGGAGCCGCCATGTTGCGCGTCATCAAATCTGCCAGTTCATTGTTTACATTTCTGTTTAGCTGCATTTTTAGTGTATTTCACAGAAAATTACAGTTTCGGTTCGGTTCGAAAGTTTCGGTTATTAAAAAATATACTTAATGTTTTATTTATATTATTTGTTTTTATTTAAAAATTTATCAAAGGATAAAGCTCTTGGAACAACGAAAACGTAGGTTATATTGTCACTTGAATACTATCCACTAATGTATTTGCAATATAAAATTGTCTAATTATCACGCAAATCCTTCTGAACACTATACACAATACTTTTATAAAGAAATATTACTTTTAAACCGAACCGAAACTGTAATTTTCTGTGAAATACATTAAAAATGCAGCGAAACAGAAATGTAAACAATGAACCGGCAGATTCGATGACGCGCAACATGGCGGCTCCCCCACTACTAAAAAAAGTTTTGAGGCAACCTTCTTAGTATATAGACGTTGACTGGAGACAGGGTCTCGTAATCTTTAGTTTAGAATTTCATCTAGTGTTAGAGTGGGGAGGTTTAGTTCCTAGAGGAAACACTTGCACCGCCACATCCGCTTCTTCTTGATATCTCTTGTATAGAGGACTGAAGGTCACCGCAGCCACCAATTTTGCATTAAGGGGATTGAACACAAGTTAGTTATATTAAGTTTTCTCTGCACAAAATTACTCCTAAACGTTGCATCGGCTTATTCTCTTGCCTCCATCAATCACTTGCATTGGACAGAGATGTTAGATATTCCATAAAACGTTTTTTCGTAAATTTGAAATTAAATGATTATTAGAAAACCGATTAATTTCATTTTTTTTTTTGTAAACTAGGCATTAAGCGGAGTTTTTATGCACAGTCCATCAAAGTAAATTATTTTTAATTGCTATCAAAACTACAGAGATTTGAAATTTGTTTTTGGTAATATCACAGTTATTAATAGATCTATAACTTGAAAGCTTGGCGTCCAATATTCCTTAATCATTCTACAACCCACAATTGCATTTTTATTTTTAATTATGTTTGTTTTAACAAACCAAAATTAGTGAGATCAGCTAGGCAAATAAAAAGCAAGGACAACCCTACCAGAATTACGCAAGCCTATTCGAACACCCAAGAATACATCCGACGAAGTTAAATCCAACATATTACAAATTTGTGAAATCACAATTGAATCAGCAATTAAAAATGAGAAGATGATGTCGTTTTTCTTTAGACGATAAAGTCCTCGCCATGAGTTTGTTGTTCTTTGAACAAACTCAAGGCAATAAAGTCCTTGCTGTGAGTTTGTTGTTCTTTGAACAAACTCACAGCGAGGACTATATCGTCTAAAGGAAAACGACATCCTCTGCTTATTTTTAATTGCTGATTCAATTGTGATTTCACAAGTTTGTATCATGTTGGATTTAACTTCGTCCGGATGTATTCTTGATTGTTCGCATACGCAATGGCATACGTAATTCTGGTAGAGTTGTCTCTGCTTGTTATTTGCCTAGCTGATCTCACTAATTTTGAGGCAAAATCATAAAACTTGCGGGCTTTAGGCGTCAACTGCGGTTTTCGCTACCTGTACTGAATTCAAGAGCGAAAAATTCTCTGGAAAATACATACTAAATATAAAATATAACAAGATAAAATTTCGACCAAAAACTGGGCTAGTTATTAGCAAATTCATGAATATATTCAAATATTTATAAGTCTATTCAAATATTGTCATAGTAATTCTTATTAATTTTATAAGTTTAATTAGAGTTCAGGTTAAACGATTTTCAAATCACTATGAAAAAGCAATACTGCTAGATTTAAGCTTACACATCATTAAAGTTACTAACGACATTATACTTTAATGACTTTGACTTAAGATTTCAGTGTAAGCTTAACATTTAAAAATAACAGAATTTAATAATTTTAATGGTATTGTTACCTCTTGAGGAAATTGTTGTTGAACATTTCCTCGGTGTTCCAAGTAAGGACTCGTTAATCGGCGATGATAAGGGTGTAGATGGTTTGGATGATCCAGGTAACGAAATAGCCCAGGCACTGATATTTTCGATGAAATTGGTGTTAAACATTCCCTCGATGTTATAGGGTCGTTAATCGAAGATGGTAAAAAATCATCTCAGAAATGGAATCAAATGAGTACTTACTTAATTCTGAAAGAAACAAATCTGGCACAGCAGACGTTTTAAAAGCGTTATATAGCGCAAAAAGTAAACAAAACAGTAAAATTCATATTCTGACCTTAGTTTCCAATATTTTTAATTTTGGTTTTAGATAATATTTTTATAATTAGTTTGTGTTTTGCAGTACTTTTGGATATTTTATAAATTATCAATTGTTAATAATCAATGCAAAATATATAAAATATTTTTATTTTATTACTTTATAAAAAATTATTTGATATTTATGATGAATATTTCCGTAACACATGTAATATGCTAGTTGAGCAGTGCTCATTCGCTTGATGTCAGCAATAATTGTTCTGTGTGCAGTGCTCATTCGACCTGCAGTGCTCCTTCGACCTATTAATGTATTCTGACTTTTGTTGTGAAAAAAGTATTGTAATAATAGTATTGTAATAATCAAATTGTGTTTCTAGTAATAATTTTAATTAAATTTACAAATGATGTGATAAAAAATAATAACTGCCCTTAATTCAATTTTTCACCCGTGTGAAGTTAGCTTTCTAATTAAAAAACCTTTCGAATGGTATATGGCACATCAAAATATATTGTCAAATTAATTAATGCGGAGGTATCTAATTATTTTAAATCCGGCTTTCTGGTGTAAATTGATGCCTAATTACTTTGTTGCAATAATTTTATATCCATAATATTATACTTGTTTTCTGCATTCCAATGGTACCTCTGCTGAAAATTTAGAGCCACAAATGTCATTTTTATTCAAGTTTTAAGAGTATAACTTTCTTTTTAAACTCTATCATCGGCTTTTGTTTAATAACTTTTATACAAATTAATATTTTTCAAAAGGCATCGTGTTGCATACATTAAGGGCTTTCTAAAAGTATGCCTACTTATATATTTCATTAAGTTTTTAATTATTTATTTTAAAAATTCATCAAATTTGAAATAATAACTTCGGCTTTTTTTAATAACTTTTATGCAAATTAATATTTTTTAAAAATTCAAAAAGCATTGTGTTGAATACATCAAGGGCTTTCCAAAAGTATGCTTACTTGTACATTTCAAAGTTATTATTTTGCCGAAGTTATTATTTCAAATTTGATGAATTTTTAAAATAGATAATTAAAACTTAATGAAATATACAAGTAGGCATACTTTTTGAAAGCCCTTGATGTATGCAACACAATGCTTTTTGAATTTTTGAAAAAAATTAATTTGCATAAAAGTTATTGAAAAAAGCCGAAGTTATTATTTCAAACTTGATAAATTTTAAAAATAGAGAATTAAAAATTTAATGAAATATACAAATAAGACTGGTTTACATAGAGCTTAATGTAGATTAGTAGCATGATACTACTACTAGACAAGATATGCTCAGTTGCTAAACGCGTTTTAGACTCGGCCGCGCATCACGTCACTGCTTGACAACCAAGCAGTTCATAACTTCTTACAAATATTCATGAATTATTATTATTTACATGAATTTGAGTATGGAAAAATTTCAAATCAATTGGATTTAACTCATACAATCCCATACTAAATAAATAATTAAAAGTAGAAATAAAAAACACTCGTAAAGTAACAAAATATATTTATTAAAAGTTAAAATGTAAAAGTTATTATGTAAAAGTTAAAATACAAACAAATCAAAAAACGCTGTGAAATCCATTTTACATGTAATCAAGTTGTAGTCTTGGTAAACTTTCTTTTTCTAATCTTAGATTGTTCCCTAATATTTCGATTCATTAATCGAATTTTGAAATACATTTTACATGTAAAAAAAAGTTTTTTAGCATCGTAAACTAAATCGATATTTTCCGAAACATTTAATAAATGTTTTATGAAATTTTTCTCAATATTTAGAGAATCTCCATTACGCTTATCAAAAATTGAATTTAATTTCCTACATTTTTCGAGGAGATCTTTGGTGGGTTTTATTAATCCACCTTCTGATAAATGGTTAACCCATGAAAATGATGGATCAGTGGAATCAGGAATGTATCCCAAAGTTTCCTTCTTTCTTAACCTAAATGCAATGTAACCTGCCAAATTTTCCAAGCCATCCCACTGCATTTCCGAAAGCTCAACATCAACTATTAATTGGAAAATCAATTAATTCACATTAAAAAAATAATCAGTATTAATAATATAGCAACTTCAGTGGCGGACAAAATCTGGTAAGCCTAAATTAGCATTATGAAACCTTTTAACGAAACTTGCATTGTTTTCAAGACAACGCGTTTGCAAATATACAATTAATTGCATACCTTGTATATATATGCTAGCACCTCCTCTTGAAAACAGTGCGATTATTGCGAAAAAAACTACATACTGCCAATTTAGGGTGTACCATAGTTTAATGTCCTCCACTGTACATTGACAATTAAGAACCAATTCAACAGAGTTTTGAAAGCTCAGCGCTGAGTAAGAATCCGACGCCAAAGCTGGCACACACTTAGCAATGTGCTTAAGAAAACTGTTGAATTTGTTGACTTTAGCTAAACCTAAAACTACATAAATGCTTACGTCCGTCGTCTTTTAAATTATGCAAAGGTACTTCTAAGGAATTAATCATTTGTCCAGTAACTATTTCACTGTTATCTAATTCATCACCAAATTCATTATTTGATATTACGCTTAAGTCAGATGTAATTGCCATATTAGGCATATCTTCGGGCACGTTTTCTACGTTTGATGATGCTGAAATAATTTCGTCATTTCTCCCCATCAAATAATTTCTAATCCGATATTTAAATTCCAATGCAGATGGATGATCATGTAAACCGCCAATTGATCTCATAATCGAAAAAAATCCTTTCAATGGATCTTGGTTCAAATGGTATGTCAGTAAATATTTTATATTGAAATCAGTTTTCAAGTCAGCGAACAGCAATTTTAAGGATTTTATACTAATAATAATTCCTTTTTGAAAAGGTAGTATTGTTTTGGAATCCTGTTTTGAACCAATTTTCCTTAAACTTAATATTGTTTTTGACATCTCATCTAAAATAGTATTCTGTTCTTGCATTGCCAACCCATAAGCTTTTATTCTATTTCTTGAATCACTTTGGGGAACCTTCGAATTGAATATGTCAAACCAATCGTTTGTTAACTTTAGAAGTTTTGAGCATTCTAAAAAATTATGTTTGCTTTGACTTAAGCCCAAAGATCCTACTCTTTCCACCGCTCTTGACACTGTGTGGGAAAAAAGTTTTGCAGCCAGTTTTACTTTTTGACGTTCAGCACCTTTTATAGTCAAAAAACTTTCGTTGATTTTATGTGATATGTTCAAATCAGAATTTTGAGTGTTTTGCAAAAGATCAATAATTGGTTTTACGGTAATTATTTTACCATCCAACACAAAACCTGTATCAATAAAATGATTTCTTAATAATTTAATCATATGTGGGGCGTCAGCAAAAACGTGAATATTTTTATTAGTCACTGGATTTTTGAAATATGTTTAGTCTTCAGATATGTTTAATTGCTTCCAAAGTCCTCTATTAGCACCTCCCAGATCTGAATTTATAGCGTATACTGGATATTGAATAGTTTCCAGTTTATTTATAATTTCAAAAAGCAGTTCCTTCGTAACCTTACAATCGTAATCATAGAATATCGGTTGTTTCCATTTTCCACAAATACCTCGAGCCATAACCACCTGCACATATTTTGAAGGACCTAAAGTTGTGTCAGTTTTCTTGTCGTAATCATAAGCCATCTGTATTTTAATTTCATCAAACAAAATAACGCACGCTCTCTCCATTTTTGATAGTGGGGAATGCTTCATGAGTTTGAGTACTACACTCAAAATACCAGGGTTAACATTAATGTTTCCTGTCCATCTTCTCAAAGTTGATGGTGCTGGAAGAGGGTGACCTCTTTTTCTCAACAGTCTGTAAGAACGTGGACCTCCTGCATATAATGAAATTGCTGAAGCAATGTCTTCTACGTCCCATTTTACTTTACGATTTATAGATTTTAATTGCCGAAGTGGTCCTTTGGTGAAAATTTTTTCTATACATTGCAATTCCTTGCTCGGCTTTGAAACAACGTTTTTCAGGTTAGCAATTTCTTCTTCAAGTGCACGAATTCTTTTGTCATCCAAATTTTCAGTTTGAGTTGCAACACTTAAAGGTTGATTTAGTGGCTGCATGACTTCATCAATAACTTCTTCATCGCGTTCTTCGCCTTCATCTTCTTCATCGCGCATGGTTGAATTAGTATGCTTCTGTATTACACTTTTTATGAATGCTCGCTTCTTGATACGTTCATCGCGTTCCGACTCCAGAAGTGGAGGTTTTAATAAATTAACTGAAGGCATACTATCTGGTTTTAGCTTCCATTTATTCGTTGGTAAATTCAACAACTTTTCTCTTATACAATAATCACTATCCACAAAATGCTTACTGCAAATTTTTGCCGTTTCTGTGTTAAACTTGCGTTTTTGATAGCACAAACGAATCCATGAGTTACAGAGCAACTTTTGTTTGGGAAATGAAAAGTATCGAATTTTTCCATCAAAATTCTTGCATTTCTTATTGTTATTACTGGAACACTTATACACAGCACACTGAACCATTTTTAAATATCCAAAAACGATTAAACACTATAAAATTAGCCAAACTAACGCACAATCCCTTAACCAATATAAACATGTAATGTTGTAGTTGTCAAGCTGTGACGTCAGTGGAGAGAGAGAGACGGAAATACATCTGCGCACGAGCATATCTTGTTAGTAATAGTATCATGGATTAGTAGTGTTGTTTATACGGGAGAAAGTATTGTGGTTCTGAAATAGCATTTACATAAGTGTTAGTGTATTTAATAGCGCATGCGTTTAATGAACAAAACACAAACACAACATATTATTTCTGCATTATTTTGTCACTTGTGAATATACATTTGTTTTTGCACGTATTATTTCAATTTAAGATTAAGTTAAGGCATTATGGATATGATGCAAATTATAATTTCTGCGGCCACAATATATGCGTATAATAAAAACAAGAAAAAAACGGAAATGAAGGTAGTGGTTACACCCAATTTTTCGTGGGCAATTTTTTAAAGGAGACTACCATAATTTGGTTAAAGAGATGCGATTACAAGATTGTAAGATGTTTTTTAAGTATACTCGTATGTCAGTTGAATTATTCGAACAATTACTAACCTTAGTGGGACCCACTATAACAAAAAAGTCTAACCGGCCATCAATTCCTGCAGGTGTACGATTGGCTTGTACTTTCAGGTTGTAATAAATTTTATTTATTAAAATATTATAGGCATATACTTAATGAATGCTTTCAGGATGTTAGCCGCTGGAGATAGTCTAGGAACTTTATCTTTTTCATATAGAATGTCTAAAAGTGTTGTATGTAACATTGTCAAAGAAACCTGTGATGCTATTTGGAATGTACTTCAACCAATTTATTGGGCACCACCAACAAAAAAAAATGGAAACAAATTGGAGATTCATTTGGCAAATTATGGAATTTACCAAACTGTGTTGGAGCAAGTGATGGCAAACATATTACCATAATAGCCCCAAACAATTCTGGATCAACCTACTTCAACTACAAAAAACATTATAGCATTGTTCTTTTTGCTGTTTGTGATGCAAACTATTTGTTTACATATGTGGATATAGCTTATGGCTCTCAAAGTGATGGGGGAATTCTGAGGGAATCTCAATTTGGAAAACGCCTACAAAACGGAACTCTAGATTTACCGGAAGATACTTTTTTACCCAACTCTAATATTTTCTTTCCCTATTTTTTCGCCGGCGACGAAGCTTTTCCGTTACAATTACATATTCTAAGGCAGTTTGGTGGAAAATATTTAACTATTGAAAATAGAATATATAATTATCGATTGTCCCGAGCAAGGCGTTGCATCGAAAATACATTTGGCATATTGGTGGCACGTTGGAGAATTTTTCGCAAAACGATTAATGCACGTCCAACAACCGTTGATAGTATTGTTAAAGCAACTGTCTGTCTAAATAGCTACATAAAGAGGAATGACAAGCATCGATATTGTGGTCCTAACTAAATTGACAAAGAAAATATTATTACAGGTGAAGTTAAACTTGGCGAATGGAGACAAGTAATTTCTTAAATTCACCCCGCATTTGGACAAGCGTCAAATGTACGCAGATTAGGATCGAAAAAATTCCAATACTAATGCTATTAATTTTGTATATGTAGGAACGAGTAAATCATTGACCATTGTCCGAACATAAGTTGAAATGTTTAATGAGTAACGGTACAGCGAATTAACTTACAATTAAAAATAATATATATAAAGCGAAAGTAAAGACAAGCGCCAAGTGTCATCAATTGACAGTAGTCAAAAGTAACGCGATCTCTCACCCAGAGATGGCGACCATGGCTCCCTTAGGCCGCGTACCCACGTATCGTGTGTATTAGGTAGCGTTCATACACAACATTTTTTCCCTTCTTTAGAGATTGAGCGTTAAGGTGAGTAGGGCTGTCGCGGACGAGTAATTCGAGTGGTTCTGCGTGGGGTTGGAGTGGGGATGTTTGGTGTCATCTGCCTTTCCTCTTCTGGTGTATTGTTTTGTACTGGGTGTGGGGCAATCGGCAGCTGTGGTGGCGTTGTCATTGGACCTACATGAAGAGGTGGCGGTTGCGTTGCGCTGTTATTGTAAAAATGAATTCGTCGAGGTGTTTCGGGTTTTAACTGATTTTGGGTTGAAGACTGAGCAGCGTCAAGTTTATCCGAGTTTTCAGTTTCCTGATATTCATGCGCTCGTATCTGGTCAATATGTCGTTTGCAGCGTCTGTTCATATACTTAATTTCGTAATGTAAATCACCAAGACGTGTGATGATTGTGCCTGCGACCCATTTATCCATTCGCGGGTTGCCCGACAGGAAATAAACTTGTTGATTTGATTTGAAGGTTCGAAACGATGGTTCAAAATGTTGTTGTTGCTTCTGCGTTACTTTAGTATATGGATCGTCAGGTCTGACAAGATCCAAGCGGGTGCGTAGGTTACGATTTAAAAATAGTTGTGCAGGGGATTGTCCTGTGGTAGTATGTGGAGCTTTTCGATACTGGCGAAGGCACTCGTTGATGTTTCCTTGTAACGAACCCGGCGTCGTTGACATAGCCTTGAGTGAGTTCTTGATCGTTTGGACGTATCTCTCGGCTTGCCCATTAGTGGACGGCTGATATGGAGCGGTGAGCTTATGGTACTTAACGCCGGTAGTCTGTAGGAATGTTTTAAATTCAGCAGCAGTAAATTGCGCACCATTGTCGGAAACGATGGTGATTGGTACTCCATATGCTGCAAAGAGCTCGTCCAGTATTGCGATTGTGGCCGCAGTTGTTATTGAGCTGGTGACTTTTACCTCAAACCATTTACTATAGGCGTCAACAACAATAAGTAACATCTTTCCTGCGACTGGGACTGCGTAATCGATGTGTACGCGTTCCCATGGACCTTTCGGGTACTCCCAGTGATGATCTCGAAATTTTGGAGGGGCGTGTGCGTGTTTTGCGCATTCCGAGCAAGATTTGGAAATTCGTTCGATGTCTGCGTCGATACCCGGCCAAAATACAAATGAGCGTGCCATGCCTTTCATCTTAACTATGCCAATGTGTGCTGCATGCAGATCGCTTAAAATAGGCTTCTGAAGCGTGAGTGGAATGATAACCCGGTGCTCAAACATTAAACAATTCGCGGCCAGCGTGTAGTTGGCTTCTGGAGCTTTGTAGCCATTGCGAGTGAGGTTTTGACCGGATTCTAACAGTTGTACAATTTTGCGTAGATCGGGGTCTTTCCGTGTTTCATGTGCGATGTTTTCAGCGCGGACTGGAAGTTGTTTAATCTGTAGCAGAGCAAACTGATCAAATTCATCGTAATCTGTTACTTCTTCCTCTCTCCGAAGCGAAGAAGTGCTGACCGCATTGATTGTTGTTGGTAGCGGTGCTCGTGAACAGTAGTCGGCATTTGCATTAGATTTAGTGGGTTTAAACAACACATTGTAGTCAAAATGTGAAAGATAGTCTGCATAATTGGCCATGCGACTGATGCAGAGTACCGGCAACGACTTCTCGGGATGTAGGATCTGTGTTAGTGGCTTGTGATCAGTTATTAGCGTGAAGTGACGAGCGTACAAATAGTGGAAGAATTTTTGTATGGCCCAAACTATCGCCAGTGCCTCTTTGTCGATTTCTGGATAGCGTTGCTCCGTTGTACTCATCGTACGACTAGCATATGCGATTGGTCGTTCTTTTCCATTTGCCAGTTGATGCGATAGGACTGCCCCTAAGCCGGTTTTACTTGCGTCTGTAGCTAGTAATAGTGGAAGCGAAGGATCATATGGCATGAGTACTTGTGGCGAGATCAAAATGTTCTTAATGTCGTTGTACGCTATTTCGGCAGGCGGTGTCCATGCGACTGGTTCGGTGAGGAGCATGTCTCGGAGAGGGCGATTTCTGGTTGACAAGTCCGGAATAAACGAATTGTAATAGGTGGCCTTGCCCAAGAATAGCTGGAGTTCGTTAAGTGATGACGGTCTGGGTGCGTCACGAATTGCTTCAATGTGTTTGTCTGATTTATGCAATCCTTGCGAGTCAATTCTATGTCCGAGAAATTCGACGGCGGTTGTAGCGAAAACACATTTTGTTTGGTTGAGACGAAGTCCGTGCGATTGCATTCGTTCTAAAGTTGTATCCAGGGCCACCATGAGATTGTCGAAAGTGTCTGCATAGATTAGAACATTATCGAAGAAACCGTTCTGAAAGACTTACCGAACGTGCTTAGTTCGGTAAGTCTTTCAGAACGGTTTCCATGCGGCGTTGCCAGATTGCGAGTATATTTGCTGCGCCGTAGACTGCTCGCGTTGGTCGAATTAAACCGTGTGTTGGCGTATTCAGCGTCAAAGCATGGCCAAATTCTTCATCAATTGGTAAATGTGTGTATGCGTCTGTGATGTCTAAGTGGCAGAAAATCCGTGCTCCCTTCATTCGATTGAACAGGTGTTCGGCTCTTGGAATAGGATGTTCATCTATGATTATTCGAGGGTTTAACGTAGGCTTATAGTTGCCGGTAATTCGCAGTTTTCCATTCTTCTTGATTACGACATGCGTTGTTGCGGCCCATTCGGAATACTCAACTCTCTTGTAAAAACCGGAAGCAATTTTAGTGTCAATTTCTTTTGCGTAAGCATCGCGAAGCGCTAATGGTATTTCGCGGGCTCGATGAAAAACAGGTGTTGCTTCTGGCTTCCAATGTACGCTCGCAGGAGGTCCGCTGAGTTTACTTGCTACGCCGCTAAAGATATCTTTGTATAGCGTCAACAACTGGTCGAGTTGCGTCTTCCGATTGCCACTCTGGTGTGGTGTTGTAGTTGTTATTTTGCCAAAAAGTTCCATAAGATTGATTTCGTTGGCGAATTTGGCAATTCATTCTCGACCCATGAGAGTGTCGAGGGCCCCTTCTATTACATAGAGATCCAATTGGTGGTTTGACGTGCCGATTGATGCATTGACTGTAGTTCGGCCGATGCAGTTGATGCGATGGCCCGTGTAGCTTGCGAACTATCTGTCTGTGTTTTGTAGAGATATGTTGGGTAGGATTTGTTACAATTTTTCCACTGTATGAACTACTGCAGAAGAATGTCACCTTCACCTGGTCAAAAGAACGTCAAGACACATTTGAGTTGAGCAAGGAGCTGCTCTTAAACAGTGAAGCATTGGCTGTATTCGATTCATCCAAAGAAGTTATTGTAGCTGCGGATTCGTCATGTTATGGTCTCGGTGCTGTTCTAAGCCAAAATTTTGACGGAATTGAACGAGCTGTTATGTTCGCATCATGTACTCTTACAAAAAGTGAACAGAATTTGGCACAAATCCATAAAGAAATTTCATAAATTTATTTATGGACGAAAATTTACATTAAACACCGACCATCAACCTCTGCAGACAATGCTGGGTCCAAAAACTGGTATTCCTACCTTAGCTCATGCAAGACTGCAAAGATCTGCAATAATATTGTCGGCTTACCAGTATGAATTAAAATACAAAAAGGGAAAAGACATAGCTCATGCGGACGGGTTGTCCCGACTCCCATTAAGTAAGCCCAGTGAGGACGAAGTATTCAGTTTTTCGCTTCATAAACTACCATTGACGTACAAACAAGTGAGAGAAGAAACAGATAGAGATCAAGAATTGAGACAAATACGTGAATACACTAAATATGGGTGGCCACAATACGTAGAAAACCACAACTACTTACCATATTTCAAAAAAAGAATCGAGATTATGCTAGAAGAAAATTGTCTAATGTGGGGAAATATATTGATTGTACCAAGAACATTAAGGCCGGAGGTGTTAGATATTCTTCATAAACAACACCCTGGAATTGTAAGGATGAAGTTGAAGGCTCGAAGCGAAATCTGGTAGCCTGGCCTAGATAACGATATAGAAGAGTTGGTTTTAAGTTTCGAATCGTGCCATTTATTTTCATCACAAAAAAGGGAGGTTAGTTTAACGCCTTGGACACCCAGCATAAGAAATTGGGGCCGGATACATGCCGACTATTGTCAACTTAAACAGTATCACCTCTTAGTGATAATCGATGTCACTACTAAGTGGTTGGAAGTATTTATCATGAGTGGTACCAATGCAGCTAATACCATATCCAAATTTCGGCAAACGTTTACATACTTTGGATTTCCAGATACCATTGTCACTGACAATGGTCCACCATTTAGCAGCGATAAATTCTTGTAGTTTTGCAACGCTAACGGAATAATTTTGAAACATTCACCACCGTGCCACCCCACCTCCAATGGGCAGGCAGAGAAAAACGTACACATCGTAAAATCAGCATTAAAAAAGGCTATTTTTGAAGAACGGAAGAATACGACTAAACTTTCGATTGAACATAAAATACAAAACTTTTTATTCCACAGTAGAAACACACCAAGCACGGTAACAAATAAACCGCCGAGCGAAATGATGTTTAGGCAAGCACCAAAAACTGAGCTATCAATGTTAAAACCAGTATACAAAGAAAAGGAAGAGAAAAAAAAAAGAGAGAAAACAATACAGTACGAAGAAAAAAAAAGAAGACAGATAGACGAGTACGAAAACAACGAAGACGTACTAGATTTATTCATTCCGATTGTCTGAAACGATCCAAACTATCATCAGATATTGAACATACAGCGGCGCCGGATTTGGCATTACCAACACCAAATAAATATATATACTTGTTTTTAAAATCATTGGATTTTCTATCCCATATTAATCGATAATCTTGTAACAGAATGTTGTGTACTTGGGTTCCAGAAATAATAGACTCAATTGTAATTGTAATTGTTTAATTGAGATTTGCAAATGCTGTTGTTGTACCTTATGCTACTGCTTACATACTGTCGGGGTCGCCGCTCGACCATCTTACTCTCAACGTTTTAGCGTTCGGGCGTCTTCACTCACGGCGCTACAATAGGATACGCGGGCGCATATTACATTGATATATACATATACAACATTTCTCTTCTCTTATTACAAAATTAAACTAGAACTAAGTATGAAATCCAATAATATTTATATAAATCAGTTCAATCAATCATAAACGGACAGACTATATTAGTATTAAAATTGAGCTTTTTTAACGGTTGGAGGAAAACATCAAAAATGGCAACTAAAAAGAAGTAATTAGGTACAACCTTACGTTCAACAATAAAAAAAATCCAGTATAATTATAATAGAATAAACTAATCACTATAATTTAATTTTATTTAAAGTCAATTAAATATGTAATTTCGGCAAATTTTGTTTGTTTTTTAAGAAATTAAAATCTTTGTACTTTAAGTTTTTATTTTAAGAGATGAAGCCTACTATATCACGCAAAACTATTTTTTCTACAAAACATATATTTTTTTTTTAATTTGGGGGTAGTTTGAATTTGTTACGTACTACTTTAACCGTACCTATTTTACCGTACTACTACCGTATTGCTTTAGGGATTCAGAACTAATTTCTTTACTGTTCTTAACATGATTTGCAAATAAAACATTACAACCAACTGTCCAGAAAGTAATTTTTGCAAATAAATATTAATTCTATAACTAATATAAGTATTATATAATTATATTAATAATTATTTTTAGTGTGTTTTTACGCATGTTATATTGGTAGGTGAACCTATCCAGTAATGAAAATACTGAAAAATATGTATACGCGTTCCTCGAAAATGTGAATACGCGCTGCAATAATTGGTTCACCATGGTTCCCGGACAATTGCCAACAAGACGATCGCTCGCACGAATATTGCTCACAGAAAGACTTTTGCTCACATTGCCGATTGCGCACAAGGCATGAAATTATATGTATATAAAATATTTCATAAATATTATTCATTGTTTTTTAATAAATATAAAAAAAAAATTGTGAGCAATTGGCCGTGTGCGCAATCGGCAATGTGAGCAAAAGGCCCGTGAGCAATTGTATCGGTGGGCAATAGTCGTGTCGGGAGTATCGCCTGTGAGCAAAATACCCTGTGAGCAGTTATCCGTGTGAGCAGTTATGACTGTGGGCAGTTTTCTGTGAGCAGTATTCGTGCGAGCGATCGTCTTGTTGGCAATTGTCCGGTCACGGTTCTCCATATAGACTCTACTTCTACTGTATTCCTAAATATAGACTGAGAAATGTAAAGCATTAAATTCGGCAACGCTATTAAATGCGGCAACGTATTAAACGCGGTTTAGCTTTTCTGAATATTTGACAGATTTAAATGACAGGTTGAGCTTTTCCAAATATTTTCACATAGTTTTCATTATAAACTAGCAACACATAACCGAAAAAAAAGTTTTTATTCACAATCGTTATTGTAATGTTGTGATTACCAACGATTTAGAGGTCGGGAAGTTGAACATTACATACCTAGGTTCGTAATACTGTCAAATAATAAATATGATTGTTTGACACTTGCAACAGTAGAATTTACACAAGTATTTAATGTATTTCGCTATTTCCACACTTTTAATTACATTTAAAGATTAATCTAGTCCAACAGCACAACAAATTAATGAACTATCGTAAAAAACAACACGCAACACTGTATTTTTGTTTTGAACTGGAGTTTTGACAACTGCAATTTCACTCCAGATTTGCTGATCGAAAAGTGCATTTCCACCACGATAGAAAATGTGTTTTTATTCATACATTTTTAATTATTTTTTTGATAATAAATTGTTCGATTGTGAATAAAATAGTATACATACCTCGGTGGGAATTTCATTACAGCCTCGCGCTTATATCTGACCTCGAGGCTTTGCCTCTCGGTCAGATATTAGCCCTCGGCTGTAATGAATATCATTCCCAACTCGGTTGTAATATACTATACGCTGTCCGTTTATGATAGGCTATTACGTCACTGCTTAGCAGTTATGACGTAGTTAATACCAACCGCTAAAATAAAAATTAAAACGACAGAATCCAATTAATTTTAGGCATAAATCCGTTAGTAATTAATAATATTAATATTGCTATAAAAATAAGGCGATAATATGAGGTATTAACTGAGAAAATGGGCAAGAAAGATTTTATTTTTAGTGACATTTAGTTTATTACCAACGTTTTGTTGGTCACGCATAAAGTATAGTTCACATTCGCCAGGACAAAAGTGCCTTTCTGGTGAAGTGAAAAACATGGTTGTAAATTTGCTCGGCGAATTTTGGTGGCAAATGCACTTAAAATAAGTTTAACGAGTGTTAATAGAGTGGCTGCTGGCAAAAACAAAGACCTGCCAATTGCAGGGCCCTCAAAACGAACTCATAAAAAACCGCTGGTGACTCGGAACCGCAGGTTAATCGGAATAGACCGTTAGATTGCGTCATATACAATTGATGACGTAATAGCCTATCATAAACGGACAGACTATATTACATACGCGTGTTTAACGGTATATATTATGTATTTTTCTCACTCTCTCCTAAGCTTTCGCTAATCATTCGCGCTTTCTTCTCTATGATGCAATGCTGGTTGCAGACAACTTCAAAACAGCCGAAGAAACAACGCCATCAAGTTATGGTATTTATTTTTCTAAATAGATACTTAATTTTGGGTTCTGGTCCGTAATATTGCGGACTAGAACCACTTCTAATAGTTATTAGTTAGTCACTAGAACTTGGAGCAGATCATAGAGGTCGCCCATGCAGTGCTCCATAAGTTTGGGTAGACTTTTATATAAGGCAGAAATTCATATGGTTATATATTATATTTGTTCGTTGTTACTAACCGGAGGCATTCTGAGAATTTTTTCCAACTTTTCAAAATGCATTAGGCAATTTGATTATTAAAATACAATTGATAATAACCGCAGATTTATACAAAAAAGTATATAAGCTCGCGGACTAAATTATAATAAAAAAACAATAATGAAGTAAAAGTTTTATTTGCGAATTAACCATAACATTTATTAAATTATTCATTTTGTAGTGCAATTCAATTTTGCATAGCAACTGAATTATAAGAAACTTAAGTTTTGGACGCAATAAACAACTTACAAGAAATTAAATTTAATTATTAATTATGTTCACAAAACAGCAAAGTAAACAATGTTTTGCTACAAGTTTTTTAAATTTTCAAAGCTCCATGAATACAAAGCGAATATCCATCTGTTTATATTTAGACGCTAATTGTCCATTTCTAAATCCATAAAATTTCCCGGATTTAAAACAATTTTTAGAAATAAAATGATTTATACTACGTGTTTCCTTCAATTTGCTTTTTTTATCATTTGATTTCCCCATACGTAAAGCTTTTACAATTTTAGAACAAGAAGCCAGCATTAAAGCACTATTATTATTAACGTCGATATGTTCGATTTTAGCTCCTTTATTCAGTAAAAGCAACAAAATATTTAAAAATCCTTTTTCTGCAGCATAATGCAGTGGAGTTCGTCCTCGAAAATCGTAACAGTTTATTTCAGCTCCCATTTCAAGTAACTCAGCAACTGCTTTAATATTTCCATTATTAGTTGCATGAAGTAATGGGGTAAAACTGTAAATACTTTTATAATTGATCAATGGATAAGGATTTCGTTGCTTTAACAATATTTGCAATTCCTTAAAATTTCCAGATATAGCAGCACAATGTAAAGACATTTTGGATTTTACTAAAACAAAAACAGAATGATATTAAATTACAGAATAATTAACTAAATACGAGTATTTTTATTATCAACAGCAAAGTAATAAATGGTAACATTTGTCTTGTTCTGATCGATTTTATTTTTCAACTAGTCATTGTTTTATTCTCATTCATATATGGTTATATGTAAAATATATATTTTTGTTTCCTTTCTTAATACTTTTTCATTTACGAAAAAGTGTTTTTCTCAAAAGTAAAACTAAGATTAGTAACCTTATATAACTTACTTAAAAATAATTAATAGATACTGTGTTAAATAGGAGAAAAATAGTTCTTTTTTATTTAAATAATAAACTTGTTCTGAATAATCAACTGACACTGAATTGATACTGAACCACTCGAAAACATAAACAATACTGGAGACCAACGTCTATATACTAGGAAGGTTGCCTCAAAACTTTTTTTAGGAGTGGGGGAGCCGCCATGTTGCGCGTCATCAAATCTGCCAGTTCATTGTTTACATTTCTGTTTAGCTGCATTTTTAGTGTATTTCACAGAAAATTACAGTTTCGGTTCGGTTCGAAAGTTTCGGTTATTAAAAAATATACTTAATGTTTTATTTATATTATTTGTTTTTATTTAAAAATTTATCAAAGGATAAAGCTCTTGGAACAACGAAAACGTAGGTTATATTGTCACTTGAATACTATCCACTAATGTATTTGCAATATAAAATTGTCTAATTATCACGCAAATCCTTCTGAACACTATACACAATACTTTTATAAAGAAATATTACTTTTAAACCGAACCGAAACTGTAATTTTCTGTGAAATACATTAAAAATGCAGCGAAACAGAAATGTAAACAATGAACCGGCAGATTCGATGACGCGCAACATGGCGGCTCCCCCACTACTAAAAAAAGTTTTGAGGCAACCTTCTTAGTATATAGACGTTGACTGGAGACAGGGTCTCGTAATCTTTAGTTTAGAATTTCATCTAGTGTTAGAGTGGGGAGGTTTAGTTCCTAGAGGAAACACTTGCACCGCCACATCCGCTTCTTCTTGATATCTCTTGTATAGAGGACTGAAGGTCACCGCAGCCACCAATTTTGCATTAAGGGGATTGAACACAAGTTAGTTGTATTAAGTTTTCTCTGCACAAAATTACTCCTAAACGTTGCATCGGCTTATTCTCTTGCCTCCATCAATCACTTGCATTGGACAGAGATGTTAGATATTCCATAAAACGTTTTTTCGTAAATTTGAAATTAAATGATTATTAGAAAACCGATTAATTTCATTTTTTTTTTGTAAACTAGGCATTAAGCGGAGTTTTTATGCACAGTCCATCAAAGTAAATTATTTTTAATTGCTATCAAAACTACAGAGATTTGAAATTTGTTTTTGGTAATATCACAGTTATTAATAGATCTATAACTTGAAAGCTTGGCGTCCAATATTCCTTAATCATTCTACAACCCACAATTGCATTTTTATTTTTAATTATGTTTGTTTTAACAAACCAAAATTAGTGAGATCAGCTAGGCAAATAAAAAGCAAGGACAACCCTACCAGAATTACGCAAGCCTATTCGAACACCCAAGAATACATCCGACGAAGTTAAATCCAACATATTACAAATTTGTGAAATCACAATTGAATCAGCAATTAAAAATGAGAAGATGATGTCGTTTTTCTTTAGACGATAAAGTCCTCGCCATGAGTTTGTTGTTCTTTGAACAAACTCAAGGCAATAAAGTCCTTGCTGTGAGTTTGTTGTTCTTTGAACAAACTCACAGCGAGGACTATATCGTCTAAAGGAAAACGACATCCTCTGCTTATTTTTAATTGCTGATTCAATTGTGATTTCACAAGTTTGTATCATGTTGGATTTAACTTCGTCCGGATGTATTCTTGATTGTTCGCATACGCAATGGCATACGTAATTCTGGTAGAGTTGTCTCTGCTTGTTATTTGCCTAGCTGATCTCACTAATTTTGAGGCAAAATCATAAAACTTGCGGGCTTTAGGCGTCAACTGCGGTTTTCGCTACCTGTACTGAATTCAACAGCGAAAAATTCTCTGGAAAATACATACTAAATATAAAATATAACAAGATAAAATTTCGACCAAAAACTGGGCTAGTTATTAGCAAATTCATGAATATATTCAAATATTTATAAGTCTATTCAAATATTGTCATAGTAATTCTTATTAATTTTATAAGTTTAATTAGAGTTCAGGTTAAACGATTTTCAAATCACTATGAAAAAGCAATACTGCTAGATTTAAGCTTACACATCATTAAAGTTACTAACGACATTATACTTTAATGACTTTGACTTAAGATTTCAGTGTAAGCTTAACATTTAAAAATAACAGAATTTAATAATTTTAATGGTATTGTTACCTCTTGAGGAAATTGTTGTTGAACATTTCCTCGGTGTTCCAAGTAAGGACTCGTTAATCGGCGATGATAAGGGTGTAGATGGTTTGGATGATCCAGGTAACGAAATAGCCCAGGCACTGATATTTTCGATGAAATTGGTGTTAAACATTCCCTCGATGTTATAGGGTCGTTAATCGAAGATGGTAAAAAATCATCTCAGAAATGGAATCAAATGAGTACTTACTTAATTCTGAAAGAAACAAATCTGGCACAGCAGACGTTTTAAAAGCGTTATATAGCGCAAAAAGTAAACAAAACAGTAAAATTCATATTCTGACCTTAGTTTCCAATATTTTTAATTTTGGTTTTAGATAATATTTTCATAATTAGTTTGTGTTTTGCAGTACTTTTGGATATTTTATAAATTATCAATTGTTAATAATCAATGCAAAATATATAAAATATTTTTATTTTATTACTTTATAAAAAATTATTTGATATTTATGATGAATATTTCCGTAACACATGTAATATGCTAGTTGAGCAGTGCTCATTCGCTTGATGTCAGCAATAATTGTTCTGTGTGCAGTGCTCATTCGACCTGCAGTGCTCCTTCGACCTATTAATGTATTCTGACTTTTGTTGTGAAAAAAGTATTGTAATAATAGTATTGTAATAATCAAATTGTGTTTCTAGTAATAATTTTAATTAAATTTACAAATGATGTGATAAAAAATAATAACTGCCCTTAATTCAATTTTTCACCCGTGTGAAATTAGCTTTCTAATTAAAAAACCTTTCGAATGGTATATGGCACATCAAAATATATTGTCAAATTAATTAATGCGGAGGTATCTAATTATTTTAAATCCGGCTTTCTGGTGTAAATTGATGCCTAATTACTTTGTTGCAATAATTTTATATCCATAATATTATACTTGTTTTCTGCATTCCAATGGTACCTCTGCTGAAAATTTAGAGCCACAAATGCCATTTTTATTCAAGTTTTAAGAGTATAACTTTCTTTTTAAACTCTATCATCGGCTTTTGTTTAATAACTTTTATACAAATTAATATTTTTCAAATGGCATCGTGTTGCATACATTAAGGGCTTTCTAAAAGTATGCCTACTTATATATTTCATTAAGTTTTTAATTATTTATTTTAAAAATTCATCAAATTTGAAATAATAACTTCGGCTTTTTTTAATAACTTTTATGCAAATTAATATTTTTTAAAAATTCAAAAAGCATTGTGTTGAATACATCAAGGGCTTTCCAAAAGTATGCTTACTTGTACATTTCAAAGTTATTATTTTGCCGAAGTTATTATTTCAAATTTGATGAATTTTTAAAATAGATAATTAAAACTTAATGAAATATACAAGTAGGCATACTTTTTGAAAGCCCTTGATGTATGCAACACAATGCTTTTTGAATTTTTGAAAAAAATTAATTTGCATAAAAGTTATTGAAAAAAGCCGAAGTTATTATTTCAAACTTGATAAATTTTAAAAATAGAGAATTAAAAATTTAATGAAATATACAAATAAGACTGGTTTACATAGAGCTTAATGTAGATTAGTAGCATGATACTACTACTAGACAAGATATGCTCAGTTGCTAAACGCGTTTTAGACTCGGCCGCGCATCACGTCACTGCTTGACAACCAAGCAGTTCATAACTTCTTACAAATATTCATGAATTATTATTATTTACATGAATTTGAGTATGGAAAAATTTCAAATCAATTGGATTTAACTCATACAATCCCATACTAAATAAATAATTAAAAGTAGAAATAAAAAACACTCGTAAAGTAACAAAATATATTTATTAAAAGTTAAAATGTAAAAGTTATTATGTAAAAGTTAAAATACAAACAAATCAAAAAACGCTGTGAAATCCATTTTACATGTAATCAAGTTGTAGTCTTGGTAAACTTTCTTTTTCTAATCTTAGATTGTTCCCTAATATTTCGATTCATTAATCGAATTTTGAAATACATTTTACATGTAAAAAAAAGTTTTTTAGCATCGTAAACTAAATCGATATTTTCCGAAACATTTAATAAATTTTTTATGAAATTTTTCTCAATATTTAGAGAATCTCCATTACGCTTATCAAAAATTGAATTTAATTTCCTACATTTTTCGAGGAGATCTTTGGTGGGTTTTATTAATCCACCTTCTGATAAATGGTTAACCCATGAAAATGATGGATCAGTGGAATCAGGAATGTATCCCAAAGTTTCCTTCTTTCTTAACCTAAATGCAATGTAACCTGCCAAATTTTCCAAGCCATCCCACTGCATTTCCGAAAGCTCAACATCAACTATTAATTGGAAAATCAATTAATTCACATTAAAAAAATAATCAGTATTAATAATATAGCAACTTCAGTGGCGGACAAAATCTGGTAAGCCTAAATTAGCATTATGAAACCTTTTAACGAAACTTGCATTGTTTTCAAGACAACGCGTTTGCAAATATACAATTAATTGCATACCTTGTATATATATGCTAGCACCTCCTCTTGAAAACAGTGCGATTATTGCGAAAAAAACTACATACTGCCAATTTAGGGTGTACCATAGTTTAATGTCCTCCACTGTACATTGACAATTAAGAACCAATTCAACAGAGTTTTGAAAGCTCAGCGCTGAGTAAGAATCCGACGCCAAAGCTGGCACACACTTAGCAATGTGCTTAAGAAAACTGTTGAATTTGTTGACTTTAGCTAAACCTAAAACTACATAAATGCTTACGTCCGTCGTCTTTTAAATTATGCAAAGGTACTTCTAAGGAATTAATCATTTGTCCAGTAACTATTTCACTGTTATCTAATTCATCACCAAATTCATTATTTGATATTACGCTTAAGTCAGATGTAATTGCCATATTAGGCATATCTTCGGGCACGTTTTCTACGTTTGATGATGCTGAAATAATTTCGTCATTTCTCCCCATCAAATAATTTCTAATCCGATATTTAAATTCCAATGCAGATGGATGATCATGTAAACCGCCAATTGATCTCATAATCGAAAAAAATCCTTCCAATGGATCTTGGTTCAAATGGTATGTCAGTAAATATTTTATATTGAAATCGGTTTTCAAGTCAGCGAACAGCAATTTTAAGGATTTTATACTAATAATAATTCCTTTTTGAAAAGGTAGTATTGTTTTGGAATCCTGTTTTGAACCAATTTTTATTAAACTTAATATTGTTTTTGACATCTCATCTAAAATAGTATTCTGTTCTTGCATTGCCAACCCATAAGCTTTTATTCTATTTCTTGAATCACTTTGGGGAACCTTCGAATTGAATATGTCAAACCAATCGTTTGTTAACTTTAGAAGTTTTGAGCATTCTAAAAAATTATGTTTGCTTTGACTTAAGCCCAAAGATCCTACTCTTTCCACCGCTCTTGACACTGTGTGGGAAAAAAGTTTTGCAGCCAGTTTTACTTTTTGACGTTCAGCACCTTCAATAGTTCAGCACCTTTTTGACGTTCAGCACCTTTTATAGTCAAGTTTTCGTTGATTTTATGTGATATGTTCAAATCAGAATTTTGAGTGTTTTGCAAAAGATCAATAATTGGTTTTACGGTAATTATTTTACCATCCAACACAAAACCTGTATCAATAAAATGATTTCTTAATAATTTAATCATATGTGGGGCGTCAGCAAAAACGTGAATATTTTTATTAGTCACTGGATTTTTGAAATATGTTTAGTCTTCAGATATGTTTAATTGCTTCCAAAGTCCTCTATTAGCACCTCCCAGATCTGAATTTATAGCGTATACTGGATATTGAATAGTTTCCAGTTTATTTATAATTTCAAAAAGCAGTTCCTTCGTAACCTTACAATCGTAATCATAGAATATCGGTTGTTTCCATTTTCCACAAATACCTCGAGCCATAACCACCTGCACATATTTTGAAAGACCTAAAGTTGTGTCAGTTTTCTTGTCGTAATCATAAGCCATCTGTATTTTAATTTCATCAAACAAAATAACGCACGCTCTCTCCATTTTTGATAGTGGGGAATGCTTCATGAGTTTGAGTACTACACTCAAAATACCAGGGTTAACATTAATGTTTCCTGTCCATCTTCTCAAAGTTGATGGTGCTGGAAGAGGGTGACCTCTTTTTCTCAACAGTCTGTAAGAACGTGGACCTCCTGCATATAATGAAATTGCTGAAGCAATGTCTTCTACTTCCCATTTTACTTTACGATTTATAGATTTTAATTGCCGAAGTGGTCCTTTGGTGAAAATTTTTTCTATACATTGCAATTCCTTGCTCGGCTTTGAAACAACGTTTTTCAGGTTAGCAATTTCTTCTTTAAGTGCACGAATTCTTTTGTCATCCAAATTTTCAGTTTGAGTTGCAACACTTAAAGGTTGATTTAGTGGCTGCATGACTTCATCAATAACTTCTTCATCGCGTTCTTCGCCTTCATCTTCTTCATCGCGCATGGTTGAATTAGTATGCTCCTGTATTACACTTTTTATGAATGCTCGCTTCTTGATACGTTCATCGCGTTCCGACTCCAGAAGTGGAGGTTTTAATAAATTAACTGAAGGCATACTATCTGGTTTTAGCTTCCATTTATTCGTTGGTAAATTCAACAACTTTTCTCTTATACAATAATCACTATCCACAAAATGCTTACTGCAAATTTTTGCCGTTTCTGTGTTAAACTTGCGTTTTTGATAGCACAAACGAATCCATGAGTTACAGAGCAACTTTTGTTTGGGAAATGAAAAGTATCGAATTTTTCCATCAAAATTCTTGCATTTCTTATTGTTATTACTGGAACACTTATACACAGCACACTGAACCATTTTTAAATATCCAAAAACGATTAAACACTATAAAATTAGCCAAACTAACGCACAATCCCTTAACCAATATAAACATGTAATGTTGTAGTTGTCAAGCTGTGACGTCAGTGGAGAGAGAGAGAGAGACGGAAATACATCTGCGCACGAGCATATCTTTTTAGTAATAGTATCATGGATTAGTAGTGTAGTTTATACGGGAGAAAGTATTGTGGTTCTGAAATAGCATTTACATAAGTGTTAGTGTATTTAATAGCGCATGCGTTTAATGAACAAAACACAAACACAACATATTATTTCTGCATTATTTTGTCACTTGTGAATATACATTTGTTTTTGCACGTATTATTTCAATTTAAGATTAAGTTAAGGCATTATGGATATGATGCAAATTATAATTTCTGCGGCCACAATATATGCGTATAATAAAAACAAGAAAAAAACGGAAATGAAGGTGGTGGTTACACCCAATTTTTCGTGGGCAATTTTTTAAAGGAGACTACCATAATTTGGTTAAAGAGATGCGATTACAAGATTGTAAGATGTTTTTTAAGTATACTCGTATGTCAGTTGAATTATTCGAACAATTACTAACCTTAGTGGGACCCACTATAACAAAAAGGTCTAACCGGCCATCAATTCCTGCAGGTGTACGATTGGCTTGTACTTTCAGGTTGTAATAAATTTTATTTATTAAAATATTATAGGCATATACTTAATGAATGCTTTCAGGATGTTAGCCGCTGGAGATAGTCTAGGAACTTTATCTTTTTCATATAGAATGTCTAAAAGTGTTGTATGTAACATTGTCAAAGAAACCTGTGATGCTATTTGGAATGTACTTCAACCAATTTATTGGGCACCACCAACAAAAAAAAATGGAAACAAATTGGAGATTCATTTGGCAAATTATGGAATTTACCAAACTGTGTTGGAGCAAGTGATGGCAAACATATTGCCATAATAGCCCCAAACAATTCTGGATCAACCTACTTCAACTACAAAAAACATTATAGCATTGTTCTTTTTGCTGTTTGTGATGCAAACTATTTGTTTACATATGTGGATATAGCTTATGGCTCTCAAAGTGATGGGGGAATTCTGAGGGAATCTCAATTTGGAAAACGCCTACAAAACGGAACTCTAGATTTACCGGAAGATACTTTTTTACCCAACTCTAATATTTTCTTTCCCTATTTTTTCGCCGGCGACGAAGCTTTTCCGTTACAATTACATATTCTAAGGCCGTTTGGTGGAAAATATTTAACTATTGAAAATAGAATATATAATTATCGATTGTCCCGAGCAAGGCGTTGCATCGAAAATACATTTGGCATATTGGTGGCACGTTGGAGAATTTTTCGCAAAACGATTAATGCACGTCCAACAACCGTTGATAGTATTGTTAAAGCAACTGTCTGTCTAAATAGCTACATAAAGAGGAATGACAAGCATCGATATTGTGGTCCTAACTAAATTGACAAAGAAAATATTATTACAGGTGAAGTTAAACTTGGCGAATGGAGACAAGTAATTTCTTGAATTCACCCCGCATTTGGACAAGCGTCAAATGTACGCAGATTAGGATCGAAAAAATTCCAATACTAATGCTATTAATTTTGTATATGTAGGAACGAGTAAATCATTGACCATTGTCCGAACATAAGTTGAAATGTTTAATGAGTACGGTACAGCGAATTAACTTACAATTAAAAATAATATATATAAAGCGAAAGTAAAGACAAGCGCCAAGTGTCATCAATTGACAGTAGTCAAAAGTAACGCGATCTCTCACCCAGAGATGGCGACCATGGCTCCCTTAGGCCGCGTACCCACGTATCGTGTGTATTAGGTAGCGTTCATACACAACATTTTTTCCCTTCTTTAGAGATTGAGCGTTAAGGTGAGTAGGGCTGTCGCGGACGAGTAATTCGAGTGGTTCTGCGTGGGGTTGGAGTGGGGATGTTTGGTGTCATCTGCCTTTGCTCTTCTGGTGTATTGTTTTGTACTGGGTGTGGGGCAATCGGCAGCTGTGGTGGCGTTGTCATTGGACCTACATGAAGAGGTGGCGGTTGCGTTGCGCTGTTATTGTAAAAATGAATTCGTCGAGGTGTTTCGGGTTTTAACTGATTTTGGGTTGAAGACTGAGCAGCGTCAAGTTTATCCGATTTTTCAGTTTCCTGATATTCATGCGCTCGTATCTGGTCAATATGTCGTTTGCAGCGTCTGTTCATATACTTAATTTCGTAATGTAAATCACCAAGACGTGTGATGATTGTGCCTGCGACCCATTTATCCATTCGCGGGTTGCCCGACAGGAAATAAACTTGTTGATTTGATTTGAAGGTTCGAAACGATGGTTCAAAATGTTGTTGTTGCTTCTGCGTTACTTTAGTATATGGATCATCAGGTCTGACAAGATCCAAGCGGGTGCGTAGGTTACGATTTAAAAATAGTTGTGCAGGGGATTGTCCTGTGGTAGTATGTGGAGCTTTTCGATACTGGCGAAGGCACTCGTTGATGTTTCCTTGTAACGAACCCGGCGTCGTTGACATAGCCTCGAGTGAGTTCTTGATCGTTTGGACGTATCTCTCGGCTTGCCCATTAGTGGACGGGTGATATGGAGCGGTGAGCTTATGGTACTTAACGCCGGTAGTCTGTAGGAATGTTTTAAATTCAGCAGCAGTAAATTGCGCACCATTGTCGGAAACGATGGTGATTGGTACTCCATATGCTGCAAAGAGCTCGTCCAGTATTGCGATTGTGGCCGCAGTTGTTATTGAGCTGGTGACTTTTACCTCAAACCATTTACTATAGGCGTCAACAACAATAAGTAACATCTTTCCTGCGACTGGGACTGCGTAATCGATGTGTACGCGTTCCCATGGACCTTTCGGGTACTCCCAGTGATGATCTCGAAATTTTGGAGGGGCGTGTGCGTGTTTTGCGCATTCCGAGCAAGATTTGGAAATTCGTTCGATGTCTGCGTCGATACCCGGCCAAAATACAAATGAGCGTGCCATGCCTTTCATCTTAACTATGCCAATGTGTGCTGCATGCAGATCGCTTAAAATAGGCTTCTGAAGCGTGAGTGGAATGATAACCCGGTGCTCAAACATTAAACAATTCGCGGCCAGCGTGTAGTTGGCTTCTGGAGCTTTGTAGCCATTGCGAGTGAGGTTTTGACCGGATTCTAACAGTTGTACAATTTTGCGTAGATCGGGGTCTTTCCGTGTTTCATGTGCGATGTTTTCAGCGCGGACTGGAAGTTGTTTAATCTGTAGCAGAGCAAACTGATCAAATTCATCGTAATCTGTTACTTCTTCCTCTCTCCGAAGCGAAGAAGTGCTGACCGCATTGATTGTTGTTGGTAGCGGTGCTCGTGAACAGTAGTCGGCATTTGCATTAGATTTAGTGGGTTTAAACAACACATTGTAGTCAAAATGTGAAAGATAGTCTGCATAATTGGCCATGCGACTGATGCAGAGTACCGGCAACGACTTCTCGGGATGTAGGATCTGTGTTAGTGGCTTGTGATCAGTTATTAGCGTGAAGTGACGAGCGTACAAATAGTGGAAGAATTTTTGTATGGCCCAAACTATCGCCAGTGCCTCTTTGTCGATTTCTGGATAGCGTTGCTCCGTTGTACTCATCGTACGACTAGCATATGCGATTGGTCGTTCTTTTCCATTTGCCAGTTGATGCGATAGGACTGCCCCTAAGCCGGTTTTACTTGCGTCTGTAGCTAGTAATAGTGGAAGCGAAGGATCATATGGCATGAGTACTTGTGGCGAGATCAAAATGTTCTTAATGTCGTTGTACGCTATTTCGGCAGGCGGTGTCCATGCGAATGGTTCGGTGAGGAGCATGTCTCGGAGAGGGCGATTTCTGGTTGACAAGTCCGGAATAAACGAATTGTAATAGGTGGCCTTGCCCAAGAATAGCTGGAGTTCGTTAAGTGATGACGGTCTGGGTGCGTCACGAATTGCTTCAATGTGTTTGTCTGATTTATGCAATCCTTGCGAGTCAATTCTATGTCCGAGAAATTCGACGGCGGTTGTAGCGAAAACACATTTTGTTTGGTTGAGACGAAGTCCGTGCGATTGCATTCGTTCTAAAGTTGTATCCAGGGCCACCATGAGATTGTCGAAAGTGTCTGCATAGATTAGAACATTATCGAAGAAACTAAGCACGTTCGGTAAGTCTGTCAGAACGGTTTCCATGCGCCGTTGCCAGATTGCGGGTATATTTGCTGCGCCGTAGACTGCTCGCGTTGGTCGAATTAAACCGTGTGTTGGCGTATTCAGCGTCAAAGCATGGCCAAATTCTTCATCAATTGGTAAATGTGTGTATGCGTCTGTGATGTCTAAGTGGCCGAAAATCCGTGCTCCCTTCATTCGATTGAACAGGTGTTCGGCTCTTGGAATAGGATGTTCATCTATGATTATTCGAGGGTTTAACGTAGGCTTATAGTTGCCGGTAATTCGCAGTTTTCCATTCTTCTTGATTACGACATGCGTTGTTGCGGCCCATTCGGAATACTCAACTCTCTTGTAAAAACCGGAAGCAATTTTAGTGTCAATTTCTTTTGCGTAAGCATCGCGAAGCGCTAATGGTATTTCGCGGGCTCGATGAAAAACAGGTGTTGCTTCTGGCTTCCAATGTACGCTCGCAGGAGGTCCGCTGAGTTTACTTGCTACGCCGCTAAAGATATCTTTGTATAGCGTCAACAACTGGTCGAGTTGCGTCTTCCGATTGCCACTCTGGTGTGGTGTTGTAGTTGTTATTTTGCCAAAAAGTTCCATAGGATTGATTTCGTTGGCGAATTTGGCAATCCATTCTCGACCCATGAGAGTGTCGAGGGCCCCTTCTATTACATAGAGATCCAATTGGTGGTTTGACGTGCCGATTGATGCATTGACTGTAGTTCGGCCGATGCAGTTGATGCGATGGCCCGTGTAGCTTGCGAACTGTCTGTCTGTGTTTTGTAGAGATATGTTGGGTAGGATTTGTTGCAATTTTTCCACTGTATGAACTACTGCAGAAGAATGTCACCTTCACCTGGTCAAAAGAACGTCAAGACACATTTGAGTTGAGCAAGGAGCTGCTCTTAAACAGTGAAGCATTGGCTGTATTCGATTCATCCAAAGAAGTTATTGTAGCTGCGGATTCGTCATGTTATGGTCTTGGTGCTGTTCTAAGCCAAAATTTTGACGGAATTGAACGAGCTGTTATGTTCGCATCATGTACTCTTACAAAAAGTGAACAGAATTTGGCACAAATCCATAAAGAAATTTCATAAATTTATTTATGGACGAAAATTTACATTAAACACCGACCATCAACCTCTGCAGACAATTCTGGGTCCAAAAACTGGTATTCCTACCTTAGCTCATGCAAGACTGCAAAGATATGCAATAATATTGTCGGCTTACCAGTATGAATTAAAATACAAAAAGGGAAAAGACATAGCTCATGCGGACGGGTTGTCCCGACTCCCATTAAGTAAGCCCAGTGAGGACGAAGTATTCAGTTTTTCGCTTCATAAACTACCATTGACGTACAAACAAGTGAGAGAAGAAACAGATAGAGATCAAGAATTGAGACAAATACGTGAATACACTAAATATGGGTGGCCACAATACGTAGAAAACCACAACTACTTACCATATTTCAAAAAAAGAATCGAGATTATGCTAGAAGAAAATTGTCTAATGTGGGGAAATATATTGATTGTACCAAGAACATTAAGGCCGGAGGTGTTAGATATTCTTCATAAACAACACCCTGGAATTGTAAGGATGAAGTTGAAGGCTCGAAGCGAAATCTGGTGGCCTGGCCTAGATAACGATATAGAAGAGTTGGTTTTAAGTTTCGAAACGTGCCAATTATTTTCATCACAAAAAAGGGAGGTTAGTTTAACGCCTTGGACACCCAGCATAAGAAATTGGGGCCGGATACATGCCGACTTTTGTCAACTTAAACAGTATCACCTCTTAGTGATAATCGATGTCACTACTAAGTGGTTGGAAGTATTTATCATGAGTGGTACCAATGCAGCTAATACCATATCCAAATTTCGGCAAACGTTTACATACTTTGGATTTCCAGATACCATTGTCACTGACAATGGTCCACCATTTAGCAGCGATAAATTCTTGCAGTTTTGCAACGCTAACGGAATAATTTTGAAACATTCACCACCGTGCCACCCCACCTCCAATGGGCAGGCAGAGAAAAACGTACACATCGTAAAATCAGCATTAAAAAAAGGCTATTTTTGAAGAACGGAAGAATACGACTAAACTTTCGATTGAACATAAAATACAAAACTTTTTATTCCACAGTAGAAACACACCAAGCACGGTAACAAATAAACCGCCGAGCGAAATGATGTTTAGGCAAGCACCAAAAACTGAGCTATCAATGTTAAAACCAGTATATACGCTGTCCGTTTATGATAGGCTATTACGTCACTGCTTAGCAGTTATGACGTAGTTAATACCAACCGCTAAAATAAAAATTAAAACGACAGAATCCAATTAATTTTAGGCATAAATCTGTTAGTAATTAATAATATTAATATTGCTATAAAAATAAGGCGATAATATGAGGTATTAACTGAGAAAATGGTCAAGAAAGATTTTATTTTTAGTGACATTTAGTTTATTACCAACGTTTTGTTGGTCACGCATAAAGTATAGTTCACATTCGCCAGGACAAAAGTGCCTTTCTGGTGAAGTGAAAAACATGGTTGTAAATTTGCTCGGCGAATTTTGGTGGCAAATGCACTTAAAATAAGTTTAACGAGTGTTAATAGAGTGGCTGCTGGCAAAAACAAAGACCTGCCAATTGCAGGGCCCTCAAAACGAACTCATAAAAAACCGCTGGTGACTCGGAACCGCAGGTTAATCGGAATAGACCGTTAGATTGCGTCATATACAATTGATGACGTAATAGCCTATCATAAACGGACAGACTATATTACATACGCGTGTTTAACGGTATATATTATGTATTTTTCTCACTCTCTCCTAAGCTTTCGCTAATCATTCGCGCTTTCGTCTCTATGATGCAATGCTGGTTGCAGACAACTTCAAAACAGCCGAAGAAACAACGCCATCAAGTTATGGTATTTATTTTTCTAAATAGATACTTAATTTTGGGTTCTGGTCCGTAATATTGCGGACTAGAACCACTTCTAATAGTTATTAGTTAGTCACTAGAACTTGGAGCAGATCATAGAGGTCGCCCATGCAGTGCTCCATAAGTTTGGGTAGACTTTTATATAAGGCAGAAATTCATATGGTTATATATTATATTTGTTCGTTGTTACTAACCGGAGGCATTCTGAGAATTTTTTCCAACTTTTCAAAATGCATTAGGCAATTTGATTATTAAAATACAATTGATAATAACCGCAGATTTATACAAAAAAGTATATAAGCTCGCGGACTAAATTATAATAAAAAAACAATAATGAAGTAAAAGTTTTATTTGCGAATTAACCATAACATTTATTAAATTATTCATTTTGTAGTGAAATTCAATTTTGCATAGCAACTGAATTATAAGAAACTTAAGTTTTGGACGCAATAAACAACTTACAAGAAATTAAATTTAATTATTAATTATGTTCACAAAACAGCAAAGTAAACAATGTTTTGCTACAAGTTTTTTAAATTTTCAAAGCTCCATGAATACAAAGCGAATATCCATCTGTTTATATTTAGACGCTAATTGTCCATTTCTAAATCCATAAAATTTCCCGGATTTAAAACAATTTTTAGAAATAAAATGATTTATACTACGTGTTTCCTTCAATTTGCTTTTTTTATCATTTGATTTCCCCATACGTAAAGCTTTTACAATTTTAGAACAAGAAGCCAGCATTAAAGCACTATTATTATTAACGTCGATATGTTCGATTTTAGCTCCTTTATTCAGTAAAAGCAACAAAATATTTAAAAATCCTTTTTCTGCAGCATAATGCAGTGGAGTTCGTCCTCGAAAATCGTAACAGTTTATTTCAGCTCCCATTTCAAGTAACTCAGCAACTGCTTTAATATTTCCATTATTAGTTGCATGAAGTAATGGGGTAAAACTGTAAATACTTTTATAATTGATCAATGGATAAGGATTTCGTTGCTTTAACAATATTTGCAATTCCTTAAAATTTCCAGATATAGCAGCACAATGTAAAGACATTTTGGATTTTACTAAAACAAAAACAGAATGATATTAAATTACAGAATAATTAACTAAATACGAGTATTTTTATTATCAACAGCAAAGTAATAAATGGTAACATTTGTCTTGTTCTGATCGATTTTATTTTTCAACTAGTCATTGTTTTATTCTCATTCATATATGGTTATATGAAAAATATATATTTTTGTTTCCTTTCTTAATACTTTTTCATTTACGAAAAAGTGTTTTTCTCAAAAGTAAAACTAAGATTAGTAACCTTATATAACTTACTTAAAAATAATTAATAGATACTGTGTTAAATAGGAGAAAAATAGTTCTTTTTTATTTAAATAAACTTGTTCTGAATAATCAACTGACACTGAATTGATACTAAACCACTCGAAAACATAAACAATACTGGAGACCAACGTCTATATACTAGGAAGGTTGCCTCAAAACTTTTTTTAGGAGTGGGGGAGCCGCCATGTTGCGCGTCATCAAATCTGCCAGTTCATTGTTTACATTTCTGTTTAGCTGCATTTTTAGTGTATTTCACAGAAAATTACAGTTTCGGTTCGGTTCGAAAGTTTCGGTTATTAAAAAATATACTTAATGTTTTATTTATATTATTTGTTTTTATTTAAAAATTTATCAAAGGATAAAGCTCTTGGAACAACGAAAACGTAGGTTATATTGTCACTTGAATACTATCCACTAATGTATTTGCAATATAAAATTGTCTAATTATCACGCAAATCCTTCTGAACACTATACACAATACTTTTATAAAGAAATATTACTTTTAAACCGAACCGAAACTGTAATTTTCTGTGAAATACATTAAAAATGCAGCGAAACAGAAATGTAAACAATGAACCGGCAGATTCGATGACGCGCAACATGGCGGCTCCCCCACTACTAAAAAAAGTTTTGAGGCAACCTTCTTAGTATATAGACGTTGACTGGAGACAGGGTCTCGTAATCTTTAGTTTAGAATTTCATCTAGTGTTAGAGTGGGGAGGTTTAGTTCCTAGAGGAAACACTTGCACCGCCACATCCGCTTCTTCTTGATATCTCTTGTATAGAGGACTGAAGGTCACCGCAGCCACCAATTTTGCATTAAGGGGATTGAACACAAGTTAGTTGTATTAAGTTTTCTCTGCACAAAATTACTCCTAAACGTTGCATCGGCTTATTCTCTTGCCTCCATCAATCACTTGCATTGGACAGAGATGTTAGATATTCCATAAAACGTTTTTTCGTAAATTTGAAATTAAATGATTATTAGAAAACCGATTAATTTCATTTTTTTTTTTTGTAAACTAGGCATTAAGCGGAGTTTTTATGCACAGTCCATCAAAGTAAATTATTTTTAATTGCTATCAAAACTACAGAGATTTGAAATTTGTTTTTGGTAATATCACAGTTATTAATAGATCTATAACTTGAAAGCTTGGCGTCCAATATTCCTTAATCATTCTACAACCCACAATTGCATTTTTATTTTTAATTATGTTTGTTTTAACAAACCAAAATTAGTGAGATCAGCTAGGCAAATAAAAAGCAAGGACAACCCTACCAGAATTACGCAAGCCTATTCGAACACCCAAGAATACATCCGACGAAGTTAAATCCAACATATTACAAATTTGTGAAATCACAATTGAATCAGCAATTAAAAATGAGAAGATGATGTCGTTTTTCTTTAGACGATAAAGTCCTCGCCATGAGTTTGTTGTTCTTTGAACAAACTCAAGGCAATAAAGTCCTTGCTGTGAGTTTGTTGTTCTTTGAACAAACTCACAGCGAGGACTATATCGTCTAAAGGAAAACGACATCCTCTGCTTATTTTTAATTGCTGATTCAATTGTGATTTCACAAGTTTGTATCATGTTGGATTTAACTTCGTCCGGATGTATTCTTGATTGTTCGCATACGCAATGGCATACGTAATTCTGGTAGAGTTGTCTCTGCTTGTTATTTGCCTAGCTGATCTCACTAATTTTGAGGCAAAATCATAAAACTTGCGGGCTTTAGGCGTCAACTGCGGTTTTCGCTACCTGTACTGAATTCAACAGCGAAAAATTCTCTGGAAAATACATACTAAATATAAAATATAACAAGATAAAATTTCGACCAAAAACTGGGCTAGTTATTAGCAAATTCATGAATATATTCAAATATTTATAAGTCTATTCAAATATTGTCATAGTAATTCTTATTAATTTTATAAGTTTAATTAGAGTTCAGGTTAAACGATTTTCAAATCACTATGAAAAAGCAATACTGCTAGATTTAAGCTTACACATCATTAAAGTTACTAACGACATTATACTTTAATGACTTTGACTTAAGATTTCAGTGTAAGCTTAACATTTAAAAATAACAGAATTTAATAATTTTAATGGTATTGTTACCTCTTGAGGAAATTGTTGTTGAACATTTCCTCGGTGTTCCAAGTAAGGACTCGTTAATCGGCGATGATAAGGGTGTAGATGGTTTGGATGATCCAGGTAACGAAATAGCCCAGGCACTGATATTTTCGATGAAATTGGTGTTAAACATTCCCTCGATGTTATAGGGTCGTTAATCGAAGATGGTAAAAAATCATCTCAGAAATGGAATCAAATGAGTACTTACTTAATTCTGAAAGAAACAAATCTGGTACAGCAGACGTTTTAAAAGCGTTATATAGCGCAAAAAGTAAACAAAACAGTAAAATTCATATTCTGACCTTAGTTTCCAATATTTTTAATTTTGGTTTTAGATAATATTTTTATAATTAGTTTCTGTTTTGCAGTACTTTTGGATATTTTATAAATTATCAATTGTTAATAATCAATGCAAAATATATAAAATATTTTTATTTTATTACTTTATAAAAAATTATTTGATATTTATGATGAATATTTCCGTAACACATGTAATATGCTAGTTGAGCAGTGCTCATTCGCTTGATGTCAGCAATAATTGTTCTGTGTGCAGTGCTCATTCGACCTGCAGTGCTCCTTCGACCTATTAATGTATTCTGACTTTTGTTGTGAAAAAAGTATTGTAATAATAGTATTGTAATAATCAAATTGTGTTTCTAGTAATAATTTTAATTAAATTTACAAATGATGTGATAAAAAATAATAACTGCCCTTAATTCAATTTTTCACCCGTGTGAAGTTAGCTTTCTAATTAAAAAACCTTTCGAATGGTATATGGCACATCAAAATATATTGTCAAATTAATTAATGCGGAGGTATCTAATTATTTTAAATCCGGCTTTCTGGTGTAAATTGATGCCTAATTACTTTGTTGCAATAATTTTATATCCATAATATTATACTTGTTTTCTGCATTCCAATGGTACCTCTGCTGAAAATTTAGAGCCACAAATGCCATTTTTATTCAAGTTTTAAGAGTATAACTTTCTTTTTAAACTCTATCATCGGCTTTTGTTTAATAACTTTTATACAAATTAATATTTTTCAAATGGCATCGTGTTGCATACATTAAGGGCTTTCTAAAAGTATGCCTACTTATATATTTCATTAAGTTTTTAATTATTTATTTTAAAAATTCATCAAATTTGAAATAATAACTTCGGCTTTTTTTAATAACTTTTATGCAAATTAATATTTTTTAAAAATTCAAAAAGCATTGTGTTGAATACATCAAGGGCTTTCCAAAAGTATGCTTACTTGTACATTTCAAAGTTATTATTTTGCCGAAGTTATTATTTCAAATTTGATGAATTTTTAAAATAGATAATTAAAACTTAATGAAATATACAAGTAGGCATACTTTTTGAAAGCCCTTGATGTATGCAACACAATGCTTTTTGAATTTTTGAAAAAAATTAATTTGCATAAAAGTTATTGAAAAAAGCCGAAGTTATTATTTCAAACTTGATAAATTTTAAAAATAGAGAATTAAAAATTTAATGAAATATACAAATAAGACTGGTTTACATAGAGCTTAATGTAGATTAGTAGCATGATACTACTACTAGACAAGATATGCTCAGTTGCTAAACGCGTTTTAGACTCGGCCGCGCATCACGTCACTGCTTGACAACCAAGCAGTTCATAACTTCTTACAAATATTCATGAATTATTATTATTTACATGAATTTGAGTATGGAAAAATTTCAAATCAATTGGATTTAACTCATACAATCCCATACTAAATAAATAATTAAAAGTAGAAATAAAAAACACTCGTAAAGTAACAAAATATATTTATTAAAAGTTAAAATGTAAAAGTTATTATGTAAAAGTTAAAATACAAACAAATCAAAAAACGCTGTGAAATCCATTTTACATGTAATCAAGTTGTAGTCTTGGTAAACTTTCTTTTTCTAATCTTAGATTGTTCCCTAATATTTCGATTCATTAATCGAATTTTGAAATACATTTTACATGTAAAAAAAAGTTTTTTAGCATCGTAAACTAAATCGATATTTTCCGAAACATTTAATAAATTTTTTATGAAATTTTTCTCAATATTTAGAGAATCTCCATTACGCTTATCAAAAATTGAATTTAATTTCCTACATTTTTCGAGGAGATCTTTGGTGGGTTTTATTAATCCACCTTCTGATAAATGGTTAACCCATGAAAATGATGGATCAGTGGAATCAGGAATGTATCCCAAAGTTTCCTTCTTTCTTAACCTAAATGCAATGTAACCTGCCAAATTTTCCAAGCCATCCCACTGCATTTCCGAAAGCTCAACATCAACTATTAATTGGAAAATCAATTAATTCACATTAAAAAAATAATCAGTATTAATAATATAGCAACTTCAGTGGCGGACAAAATCTGGTAAGCCTAAATTAGCATTATGAAACCTTTTAACGAAACTTGCATTGTTTTCAAGACAACGCGTTTGCAAATATACAATTAATTGCATACCTTGTATATATATGCTAGCACCTCCTCTTGAAAACAGTGCGATTATTGCGAAAAAAACTACATACTGCCAATTTAGGGTGTACCATAGTTTAATGTCCTCCACTGTACATTGACAATTAAGAACCAATTCAACAGAGTTTTGAAAGCTCAGCGCTGAGTAAGAATCCGACGCCAAAGCTGGCACACACTTAGCAATGTGCTTAAGAAAACTGTTGAATTTGTTGACTTTAGCTAAACCTAAAACTACATAAATGCTTACGTCCGTCGTCTTTTAAATTATGCAAAGGTACTTCTAAGGAATTAATCATTTGTCCAGTAACTATTTCACTGTTATCTAATTCATCACCAAATTCATTATTTGATATTACGCTTAAGTCAGATGTAATTGCCATATTAGGCATATCTTCGGGCACGTTTTCTACGTTTGATGATGCTGAAATAATTTCGTCATTTCTCCCCATCAAATAATTTCTAATCCGATATTTAAATTCCAATGCAGATGGATGATCATGTAAACCGCCAATTGATCTCATAATCGAAAAAAATCCTTCCAATGGATCTTGGTTCAAATGGTATGTCAGTAAATATTTTATATTGAAATAGGTTTTCAAGTCAGCGAACAGCAATTTTAAGGATTTTATACTAATAATAATTCCTTTTTGAAAAGGTAGTATTGTTTTGGAATCCTGTTTTGAACCAATTTTCCTTAAACTTAATATTGTTTTTGACATCTCATCTAAAATAGTATTCTGTTCTTGCATTGCCAACCCATAAGCTTTTATTCTATTTCTTGAATCACTTTGGGGAACCTTCGAATTGAATATGTCAAACCAATCGTTTGTTAACTTTAGAAGTTTTGAGCATTCTAAAAAATTATGTTTGCTTTGACTTAAGCCCAAAGATCCTACTCTTTCCACCGCTCTTGACACTGTGTGGGAAAAAAGTTTTGCAGCCAGTTTTACTTTTTGACGTTCAGCACCTTTTATAGTCAAAAAACTTTCGTTGATTTTATGTGATATGTTCAAATCAGAATTTTGAGTGTTTTGCAAAAGATCAATAATTGGTTTTACGGTAATTATTTTACCATCCAACACAAAACCTGTATCAATAAAATGATTTCTTAATAATTTAATCATATGTGGGGCGTCAGCAAAAACGTGAATATTTTTATTAGTCACTGGATTTTTGAAATATGTTTAGTCTTCAGATATGTTTAATTGCTTCCAAAGTCCTCTATTAGCACCTCCCAGATCTGAATTTATAGCGTATACTGGATATTGAATAGTTTCCAGTTTATTTATAATTTCAAAAAGCAGTTCCTTCGTAACCTTACAATCCGTAATCATAGAATATCGGTTGTTTCCATTTTCCACAAATACCTCGAGCCATAACCACCTGCACATATTTTGAAGGACCTAAAGTTGTGTCAGTTTTCTTGTCGTAATCATAAGCCATCTGTATTTTAATTTCATCAAACAAAATAACGCACGCTCTCTCCATTTTTGATAGTGGGGAATGCTTCATGAGTTTGAGTACTACACTCAAAATACCAGGGTTAACATTAATGTTTCCTGTCCATCTTCTCAAAGTTGATGGTGCTGGAAGAGGGTGACCTCTTTTTCTCAACAGTCTGTAAGAACGTGGACCTCCTGCATATAATGAAATTGCTGAAGCAATGTCTTCTACTTCCCATTTTACTTTACGATTTATAGATTTTAATTGCCGAAGTGGTCCTTTGGTGAAATTTTTTTCTATACATTGCAATTCCTTGCTCGGCTTTGAAACAACGTTTTTCAGGTTAGCAATTTCTTCTTCAAGTGCACGAATTCTTTTGTCATCCAAATTTTCAGTTTGAGTTGCAACACTTAAAGGTTGATTTAGTGGCTGCATGACTTCATCAATAACTTCTTCATCGCGTTCTTCGCCTTCATCTTCTTCATCGCGCATGGTTGAATTAGTATGCTCCTGTATTACACTTTTTATGAATGCTCGCTTCTTGATACGTTCATCGCGTTCCGACTCCAGAAGTGGAGGTTTTAATAAATTAACTGAAGGCATACTATCTGGTTTTAGCTTCCATTTATTCGTTGGTAAATTCAACAACTTTTCTCTTATACAATAATCACTATCCACAAAATGCTTACTGCAAATTTTTGCCGTTTCTGTGTTAAACTTGCGTTTTTGATAGCACAAACGAATCCATGAGTTACAGAGCAACTTTTGTTTGGGAAATGAAAAGTATCGAATTTTTCCATCAAAATTCTTGCATTTCTTATTGTTATTACTGGAACACTTATACACAGCACACTGAACCATTTTTAAATATCCAAAAACGATTAAACACTATAAAATTAGCCAAACTAACGCACAATCCCTTAACCAATATAAACATGTAATGTTGTAGTTGTCAAGCTGTGACGTCAGTGGAGAGAGAGAGAGAGACGGAAATACATCTGCGCACGAGCATATCTTTTTAGTAATAGTATCATGGATTAGTAGTGTAGTTTATACGGGAGAAAGTATTGTGGTTCTGAAATAGCATTTACATAAGTGTTAGTGTATTTAATAGCGCATGCGTTTAATGAACAAAACACAAACACAACATATTATTTCTGCATTATTTTGTCACTTGTGAATATACATTTGTTTTTGCACGTATTATTTCAATTTAAGATTAAGTTAAGGCATTATGGATATGATGCAAATTATAATTTCTGCGGCCACAATATATGCGTATAATAAAAAAAAAAGCGTAAAAGAAAAAAACGGAAATGAAGGTGGTGGTTACACCCAATTTTTCGTGGGCAATTTTTTAAAGGAGACTACCATAATTTGGTTAAAGAGATGCGATTACAAGATTGTAAGATGTTTTTTAAGTATACTCGTATGTCAGTTGAATTATTCGAACAATTACTAACCTTAGTGGGACCCACTATAACAAAAAAGTCTAACCGGCCATCAATTCCTGCAGGTGTACGATTGGCTTGTACTTTCAGGTTGTAATAAATTTTATTTATTAAAATATTATAGGCATATACTTAATGAATGCTTTCAGGATGTTAGCCGCTGGAGATAGTCTAGGAACTTTATCTTTTTCATATAGAATGTCTAAAAGTGTTGTATGTAACATTGTCAAAGAAACCTGTGATGCTATTTGGAATGTACTTCAACCAATTTATTGGGCACCACCAACAAAAAAAAATGGAAACAAATTGGAGATTCATTTGGCAAATTATGGAATTTACCAAACTGTGTTGGAGCAAGTGATGGCAAACATATTGCCATAATAGCCCCAAACAATTCTGGATCAACCTACTTCAACTACAAAAAACATTATAGCATTGTTCTTTTTGCTGTTTGTGATGCAAACTATTTGTTTACATATGTGGATATAGCTTATGGCTCTCAAAGTGATGGGGGAATTCTGAGGGAATCTCAATTTGGAAAACGCCTACAAAACGGAACTCTAGATTTACCGGAAGATACTTTTTTACCCAACTCTAATATTTTCTTTCCCTATTTTTTCGCCGGCGACGAAGCTTTTCCGTTACAATTACATATTCTAAGGCCGTTTGGTGGAAAATATTTAACTATTGAAAATAGAATATATAATTATCGATTGTCCCGAGCAAGGCGTTGCATCGAAAATACATTTGGCATATTGGTGGCACGTTGGAGAATTTTTCGCAAAACGATTAATGCACGTCCAACAACCGTTGATAGTATTGTTAAAGCAACTGTCTGTCTAAATAGCTACATAAAGAGGAATGACAAGCATCGATATTGTGGTCCTAACTAAATTGACAAAGAAAATATTATTACAGGTGAAGTTAAACTTGGCGAATGGAGACAAGTAATTTCTTGAATTCACCCCGCATTTGGACAAGCGTCAAATGTACGCAGATTAGGATCGAAAAAATTCCAATACTAATGCTATTAATTTTGTATATGTAGGAACGAGTAAATCATTGACCATTGTCCGAACATAAGTTGAAATGTTTAATGAGTAACGGTACAGCGAATTAACTTACAATTAAAAATAATATATATAAAGCGAAAGTAAAGACAAGCGCCAAGTGTCATCAATTGACAGTAGTCAAAAGTAACGCGATCTCTCACCCAGAGATGGCGACCATGGCTCCCTTAGGCCGCGTACCCACGTATCGTGTGTATTAGGTAGCGTTCATACACAACATTTTTTCCCTTCTTTAGAGATTGAGCGTTAAGGTGAGTAGGGCTGTCGCGGACGAGTAATTCGAGTGGTTCTGCGTGGGGTTGGAGTGGGGATGTTTGGTGTCATCTGCCTTTGCTCTTCTGGTGTATTGTTTTGTACTGGGTGTGGGGCAATCGGCAGCTGTGGTGGCGTTGTCATTGGACCTACATGAAGAGGTGGCGGTTGCGTTGCGCTGTTATTGTAAAAATGAATTCGTCGAGGTGTTTCGGGTTTTAACTGATTTTGGGTTGAAGACTGAGCAGCGTCAAGTTTATACGAGTTTTCAGTTTCCTGATATTCATGCGCTCGTATCTGGTCAATATGTCGTTTGCAGCGTCTGTTCATATACTTAATTTCGTAATGTAAATCACCAAGACGTGTGATGATTGTGCCTGCGACCCATTTATCCATTCGCGGGTTGCTCGACAGGAAATAAACTTGTTGATTTGATTTGAAGGTTCGAAACGATGGTTCAAAATGTTGTTGTTGCTTCTGCGTTACTTTAGTATATGGATCGTCAGGTCTGACAAGATCCAAGCGGGTGCGTAGGTTACGATTTAAAAATAGTTGTGCAGGGGATTGTCCTGTGGTAGTATGTGGAGCTTTTCGATACTGGCGAAGGCACTCGTTGATGTTTCCTTGTAACGAACCCGGCGTCGTTGACATAGCCTTGAGTGAGTTCTTGATCGTTTGGACGTATCTCTCGGCTTGCCCATTAGTGGACGGGTGATATGGAGCGGTGAGCTTATGGTACTTAACGCCGGTAGTCTGTAGGAATGTTTTAAATTCAGCAGCAGTAAATTGCGCACCATTGTCGGAAACGATGGTGATTGGTACTCCATATGCTGCAAAGAGCTCGTCCAGTATTGCGATTGTGGCCGCAGTTGTTATTGAGCTGGTGACTTTTACCTCAAACCATTTACTATAGGCGTCAACAACAATAAGTAACATCTTTCCTGCGACTGGGACTGCGTAATCGATGTGTACGCGTTCCCATGGACCTTTCGGGTACTCCCAGTGATGATCTCGAAATTTTGGAGGGGCGTGTGCGTGTTTTGCGCATTCCGAGCAAGATTTGGAAATTCGTTCGATGTCTGCGTCGATACCCGGCCAAAATACAAATGAGCGTGCCATGCCTTTCATCTTAACTATGCCAATGTGTGCTGCATGCAGATCGCTTAAAATAGGCTTCTGAAGCGTGAGTGGAATGATAACCCGGTGCTCAAACATTAAACAATTCGCGGCCAGCGTGTAGTTGGCTTCTGGAGCTTTGTAGCCATTGCGAGTGAGGTTTTGACCGGATTCTAACAGTTGTACAATTTTGCGTAGATCGGGGTCTTTCCGTGTTTCATGTGCGATGTTTTCAGCGCGGACTGGAAGTTGTTTAATCTGTAGCAGAGCAAACTGATCAAATTCATCGTAATCTGTTACTTCTTCCTCTCTCCGAAGCGAAGAAGTGCTGACCGCATTGATTGTTGTTGGTAGCGGTGCTCGTGAACAGTAGTCGGCATTTGCATTAGATTTAGTGGGTTTAAACAACACATTGTAGTCAAAATGTGAAAGATAGTCTGCATAATTGGCCATGCGACTGATGCAGAGTACCGGCAACGACTTCTCGGGATGTAGGATCTGTGTTAGTGGCTTGTGATCAGTTATTAGCGTGAAGTGACGAGCGTACAAATAGTGGAAGAATTTTTGTATGGCCCAAACTATCGCCAGTGCCTCTTTGTCGATTTCTGGATAGCGTTGCTCCGTTGTACTCATCGTACGACTAGCATATGCGATTGGTCGTTCTTTTCCATTTGCCAGTTGATGCGATAGGACTGCCCCTAAGCCGGTTTTACTTGCGTCTGTAGCTAGTAATAGTGGAAGCGAAGGATCATATGGCATGAGTACTTGTGGCGAGATCAAAATGTTCTTAATGTCGTTGTACGCTATTTCGGCAGGCGGTGTCCATGCGAATGGTTCGGTGAGGAGCATGTCTCGGAGAGGGCGATTTCTGGTTGACAAGTCCGGAATAAACGAATTGTAATAGGTGGCCTTGCCCAAGAATAGCTGGAGTTCGTTAAGTGATGACGGTCTGGGTGCGTCACGAATTGCTTCAATGTGTTTGTCTGATTTATGCAATCCTTGCGAGTCAATTCTATGTCCGAGAAATTCGACGGCGGTTGTAGCGAAAACACATTTTGTTTGGTTGAGACGAAGTCCGTGCGATTGCATTCGTTCTAAAGTTGTATCCAGGGCCACCATGAGATTGTCGAAAGTGTCTGCATAGATTAGAACATTATCGAAGAAACTAAGCACGTTCGGTAAGTCTTTCAGAACGGTTTCCATGCGGCGTTGCCAGATTGCGGGTATATTTGCTGCGCCGTAGACTGCTCGCGTTGGTCGAATTAAACCGTGTGTTGGCGTATTCAGCGTCAAAGCATGGCCAAATTCTTCATCAATTGGTAAATGTGTGTATGCGTCTGTGATGTCTAAGTGGCCGAAAATCCGTGCTCCCTTCATTCGATTGAACAGGTGTTCGGCTCTTGGAATAGGATGTTCATCTATGATTATTCGAGGGTTTAACGTAGGCTTATAGTTGCCGGTAATTCGTTTTCCATTCTTCTTGATTACGACATGCGTTGTTGCGGCCCATTCGGAATACTCAACTCTCTTGTAAAAACCGGAAGCAATTTTAGTGTCAATTTCTTTTGCGTAAGCATCGCGAAGCGCTAATGGTATTTCGCGGGCTCGATGAAAAACAGGTGTTGCTTCTGGCTTCCAATGTACGCTCGCAGGAGGTCCGCTGAGTTTACTTGCTACGCCGCTAAAGATATCTTTGTATAGCGTCAACAACTGGTCGAGTTGCGTCTTCCGATTGCCACTCTGGTGTGGTGTTGTAGTTGTTATTTTGCCAAAAAGTTCCATAAGATTGATTTCGTTGGCGAATTTGGCAATCCATTCTCGACCCATGAGAGTGTCGAGGGCCCCTTCTATTACATAGAGATCCAATGAGGAAGATGCACGTTTTTAGAAAATAGCCTACATAAATAGTAAAAAAAATCAGAATTCTATTCATACCAAAATCATATAAATCGGTTCAGAAATGCGTTTAAAATAAATTAATTAAAAATGATGAATTTGAATCGCCGCGTAAACGGCGAGAACAGGACTCGCTCGGTTGTGACGTCACCAGGCGCTCTCGTCAGCTCGCTAATATTTACTTGTGTGCCGGTGTATTGGATATTGCAACTTCTGCTTCGTGGTTTGCTTTTTTTTACGCTTTTTGAATATGAATGAAACAAAACCATTAGTAAGATCTAAGAATTAATTAGCTAATTATTTACATTAGCTAAAAACACCAAATTAAAAATTCATCTAATATAACTCAAAATCAAAAACCGAGTAAAAAACATTCTTTACCTTTCTGTTTTCGCTCCTGGTCGTTCGGCTCCAAAAAAGTTTGGGTTTGCATTTATGTAGGGAGCTAACATAAAATAATACGATCTAAAACCACTCAAAACGTACCACAGAAGTTAAATACTCGGTCCATACATAACCTATATCAACAATCGAGACCGTCGGGTGACGTCACACCAATGGAACTGCGTTTTAGCTCACGTGACATTGTTTGAATTAATTATGAAATATAATCGAGATTTTCAGTAATACAGACGTAATAAATTATCAAAAACATTGTTCCGTTGCCTTACAACATATTTTTTTAACAATTTGAAAATATATTTCAGGCAAAATAAATTATATGCATCTTCCTCATTGGTGGTTTGACGTGCCGATTGATGCATTGACTGTAGTTCGGCCGATGCAGTTGATGCGATGGCCCGTGTAGCTTGCGAACTGTCTGTCTGTGTTTTGTAGAGATATGTTGGGTAGGATTTGTTGCAATTTTTCCACTGTATGAACTACTGCAGAAGAATGTCACCTTCACCTGGTCAAAAGAACGTCAAGACACATTTGAGTTGAGCAAGGAGCTGCTCTTAAACAGTGAAGCATTGGCTGTATTCGATTCATCCAAAGAAGTTATTGTAGCTGCGGATTCGTCATGTTATGGTCTTGGTGCTGTTCTAAGCCAAAATTTTGACGGAATTGAACGAGCTGTTATGTTCGCATCATGTACTCTTACAAAAAGTGAACAGAATTTGGCACAAATCCATAAAGAAATTTCATAAATTTATTTATGGACGAAAATTTACATTAAACACCGACCATCAACCTCTGCAGACAATTCTGGGTCCAAAAACTGGTATTCCTACCTTAGCTCATGCAAGACTGCAAATATATGCAATAATATTGTCGGCTTACCAGTATGAATTAAAATACAAAAAGGGAAAAGACATAGCTCATGCGGACGGGTTGTCCCGACTCCCATTAAGTAAGCCCAGTGAGGACGAAGTATTCAGTTTTTCGCTTCATAAACTACCATTGACGTACAAACAAGTGAGAGAAGAAACAGATAGAGATCAAGAATTGAGACAAATACGTGAATACACTAAATATGGGTGGCCACAATACGTAGAAAACCACAACTACTTACCATATTTCAAAAAAAGAATCGAGATTATGCTAGAAGAAAATTGTCTAATGTGGGGAAATATATTGATTGTACCAAGAACATTAAGGCCGGAGGTGTTAGATATTTTTCATAAACAACACCCTGGAATTGTAAGGATGAAGTTAAAGGCTCGAAGCGAAATCTGGTGGCCTGGCCTAGATAACGATATAGAAGAGTTGGTTTTAAGTTTCGAAACGTGCCAATTATTTTCATCACAAAAAAGGGAGGTTAGTTTAACGCCTTGGACACCCAGCATAAGAAATTGGGGCCGGATACATGCCGACTTTTGTCAACTTAAACAGTATCACCTCTTAGTGATAATCGATGTCACTACTAAGTGGTTGGAAGTATTTATCATGAGTGGTACCAATGCAGCTAATACCATATCCAAATTTCGGCAAACGTTTACATACTTTGGATTTCCAGATACCATTGTCACTGACAATGGTCCACCATTTAGCAGCGATAAATTCTTGCAGTTTTGCAACGCTAACGGAATAATTTTGAAACATTCACCACCGTGCCACCCCACCTCCAATGGGCAGGCAGAGAAAAACGTACACATCGTAAAATCAGCATTAAAAAAAGGCTATTTTTGAAGAACGGAAGAATACGACTAAACTTTCGATTGAACATAAAATACAAAACTTTTTATTCCACAGTAGAAACACACCAAGCACGGTAACAAATAAACCGCCGAGCGAAATGATGTTTAGGCAAGCACCAAAAACTGAGCTATCAATGTTAAAACCAGTATATACGCTGTCCGTTTATGATAGGCTATTACGTCACTGCTTAGCAGTTATGACGTAGTTAATACCAACCGCTAAAATAAAAATTAAAACGACAGAATCCAATTAATTTTAGGCATAAATCTGTTAGTAATTAATAATATTAATATTGCTATAAAAATAAGGCGATAATATGAGGTATTAACTGAGAAAATGGGCAAGAAAGATTTTATTTTTAGTGACATTTAGTTTATTACCAACGTTTTGTTGGTCACGCATAAAGTATAGTTCACATTCGCCAGGACAAAAGTGCCTTTCTGGTGAAGTGAAAAACATGGTTGTAAGTTTGCTCGGCGAATTTTGGTGGCAAATGCACTTAAAATAAGTTTAACGAGTGTTAATAGAGTGGCTGCTGGCAAAAACAAAGACCTGCCAATTGCAGGGCCCTCAAAACGAACTCATAAAAAACCGCTGGTGACTCGGAACCGCAGGTTAATCGGAATAGACCGTTAGATTGCGTCATATACAATTGATGACGTAATAGCCTATCATAAACGGACAGACTATATTACATACGCGTGTTTAACGGTATATATTATGTATTTTTCTCACTCTCTCCTAAGCTTTCGCTAATCATTCGCGCTTTCTTCTCTATGATGCAATGCTGGTTGCAGACAACTTCAAAACAGCCGAAGAAACAACGCCATCAAGTTATGGTATTTATTTTTCTAAATAGATACTTAATTTTGGGTTCTGGTCCGTAATATTGCGGACTAGAACCACTTCTAATAGTTATTAGTTAGTCACTAGAACTTGGAGCAGATCATAGAGGTCGCCCATGCAGTGCTCCATAAGTTTGGGTAGACTTTTATATAAGGCAGAAATTCATATGGTTATATATTATATTTGTTCGTTGTTACTAACCGGAGGCATTCTGAGAATTTTTTCCAACTTTTCAAAATGCATTAGGCAATTTGATTATTAAAATACAATTGATAATAACCGCAGATTTATACAAAAAAGTATATAAGCTCGCGGACTAAATTATAATAAAAAAACAATAATGAAGTAAAAGTTTTATTTGCGAATTAACCATAACATTTATTAAATTATTCATTTTGTAGTGCAATTCAATTTTGCATAGCAACTGAATTATAAGAAACTTAAGTTTTGGACGCAATAAACAACTTACAAGAAATTAAATTTAATTATTAATTATGTTCACAAAACAGCAAAGTAAACAATGTTTTGCTACAAGTTTTTTAAATTTTCAAAGCTCCATGAATACAAAGCGAATATCCATCTGTTTATATTTAGACGCTAATTGTCCATTTCTAAATCCATAAAATTTCCCGGATTTAAAACAATTTTTAGAAATAAAATGATTTATACTACGTGTTTCCTTCAATTTGCTTTTTTTATCATTTGATTTCCCCATACGTAAAGCTTTTACAATTTTAGAACAAGAAGCCAGCATTAAAGCACTATTATTATTAACGTCGATATGTTCGATTTTAGCTCCTTTATTCAGTAAAAGCAACAAAATATTTAAAAATCCTTTTTCTGCAGCATAATGCAGTGGAGTTCGTCCTCGAAAATCGTAACAGTTTATTTCAGCTCCCATTTCAAGTAACTCAGCAACTGCTTTAATATTTCCATTATTAGTTGCATGAAGTAATGGGGTAAAACTGTAAATACTTTTATAATTGATCAATGGATAAGGATTTCGTTGCTTTAACAATATTTGCAATTCCTTAAAATTTCCAGATATAGCAGCACAATGTAAAGACATTTTGGATTTTACTAAAACAAAAACAGAATGATATTAAATTACAGAATAATTAACTAAATACGAGTATTTTTATTATCAACAGCAAAGTAATAAATGGTAACATTTGTCTTGTTCTGATCGATTTTATTTTTCAACTAGTCATTGTTTTATTCTCATTCATATATGGTTATATGTAAAATATATATTTTTGTTTCCTTTCTTAATACTTTTTCATTTACGAAAAAGTGTTTTTCTCAAAAGTAAAACTAAGATTAGTAACCTTATATAACTTACTTAAAAATAATTAATAGATACTGTGTTAAATAGGAGAAAAATAGTTCTTTTTTATTTAAATAATAAACTTGTTCTGAATAATCAACTGACACTGAATTGATACTGAACCACTCGAAAACATAAACAATACTGGAGACCAACGTCTATATACTAGGAAGGTTGCCTCAAAACTTTTTTTAGGAGTGGGGGAGCCGCCATGTTGCGCGTCATCAAATCTGCCAGTTCATTGTTTACATTTCTGTTTAGCTGCATTTTTAGTGTATTTCACAGAAAATTACAGTTTCGGTTCGGTTCGAAAGTTTCGGTTATTAAAAAATATACTTAATGTTTTATTTATATTATTTGTTTTTATTTAAAAATTTATCAAAGGATAAAGCTCTTGGAACAACGAAAACGTAGGTTATATTGTCACTTGAATACTATCCACTAATGTATTTGCAATATAAAATTGTCTAATTATCACGCAAATCCTTCTGAACACTATACACAATACTTTTATAAAGAAATATTACTTTTAAACCGAACCGAAACTGTAATTTTCTGTGAAATACATTAAAAATGCAGCGAAACAGAAATGTAAACAATGAACCGGCAGATTCGATGACGCGCAACATGGCGGCTCCCCCACTACTAAAAAAAGTTTTGAGGCAACCTTCTTAGTATATAGACGTTGACTGGAGACAGGGTCTCGTAATCTTTAGTTTAGAATTTCATCTAGTGTTAGAGTGGGGAGGTTTAGTTCCTAGAGGAAACACTTGCACCGCCACATCCGCTTCTTCTTGATATCTCTTGTATAGAGGACTGAAGGTCACCGCAGCCACCAATTTTGCATTAAGGGGATTGAACACAAGTTAGTTGTATTAAGTTTTCTCTGCACAAAATTACTCCTAAACGTTGCATCGGCTTATTCTCTTGCCTCCATCAATCACTTGCATTGGACAGAGATGTTAGATATTCCATAAAACGTTTTTTCGTAAATTTGAAATTAAATGATTATTAGAAAACCGATTAATTTCATTTTTTTTTTGTAAACTAGGCATTAAGCGGAGTTTTTATGCACAGTCCATCAAAGTAAATTATTTTTAATTGCTATCAAAACTACAGAGATTTGAAATTTGTTTTTGGTAATATCACAGTTATTAATAGATCTATAACTTGAAAGCTTGGCGTCCAATATTCCTTAATCATTCTACAACCCACAATTGCATTTTTATTTTTAATTATGTTTGTTTTAACAAACCAAAATTAGTGAGATCAGCTAGGCAAATAAAAAGCAAGGACAACCCTACCAGAATTACGCAAGCCTATTCGAACACCCAAGAATACATCCGACGAAGTTAAATCCAACATATTACAAATTTGTGAAATCACAATTGAATCAGCAATTAAAAATGAGAAGATGATGTCGTTTTTCTTTAGACGATAAAGTCCTCGCCATGAGTTTGTTGTTCTTTGAACAAACTCAAGGCAATAAAGTCCTTGCTGTGAGTTTGTTGTTCTTTGAACAAACTCACAGCGAGGACTATATCGTCTAAAGGAAAACGACATCCTCTGCTTATTTTTAATTGCTGATTCAATTGTGATTTCACAAGTTTGTATCATGTTGGATTTAACTTCGTCCGGATGTATTCTTGATTGTTCGCATACGCAATGGCATACGTAATTCTGGTAGAGTTGTCTCTGCTTGTTATTTGCCTAGCTGATCTCACTAATTTTGAGGCAAAATCATAAAACTTGCGGGCTTTAGGCGTCAACTGCGGTTTTCGCTACCTGTACTGAATTCAACAGCGAAAAATTCTCTGGAAAATACATACTAAATATAAAATATAACAAGATAAAATTTCGACCAAAAACTGGGCTAGTTATTAGCAAATTCATGAATATATTCAAATATTTATAAGTCTATTCAAATATTGTCATAGTAATTCTTATTAATTTTATAAGTTTAATTAGAGTTCAGGTTAAACGATTTTCAAATCACTATGAAAAAGCAATACTGCTAGATTTAAGCTTACACATCATTAAAGTTACTAACGACATTATACTTTAATGACTTTGACTTAAGATTTCAGTGTAAGCTTAACATTTAAAAATAACAGAATTTAATAATTTTAATGGTATTGTTACCTCTTGAGGAAATTGTTGTTGAACATTTCCTCGGTGTTCCAAGTAAGGACTCGTTAATCGGCGATGATAAGGGTGTAGATGGTTTGGATGATCCAGGTAACGAAATAGCCCAGGCACTGATATTTTCGATGAAATTGGTGTTAAACATTCCCTCGATGTTATAGGGTCGTTAATCGAAGATGGTAAAAAATCATCTCAGAAATGGAATCAAATGAGTACTTACTTAATTCTGAAAGAAACAAATCTGGCACAGCAGACGTTTTAAAAGCGTTATATAGCGCAAAAAGTAAACAAAACAGTAAAATTCATATTCTGACCTTAGTTTCCAATATTTTTAATTTTGGTTTTAGATAATATTTTTATAATTAGTTTGTGTTTTGCAGTACTTTTGGATATTTTATAAATTATCAATTGTTAATAATCAATGCAAAATATATAAAATATTTTTATTTTATTACTTTATAAAAATTTATTTGATATTTATGATGAATATTTCCGTAACACATGTAATATGCTAGTTGAGCAGTGCTCAGTCGCTTGATGTCAGCAATAATTGTTCTGTGTGCAGTGCTCATTCGACCTGCAGTGCTCCTTCGACCTATTAATGTATTCTGACTTTTGTTGTGAAAAAAGTATTGTAATAATAGTATTGTAATAATCAAATTGTGTTTCTAGTAATAATTTTAATTAAATTTACAAATGATGTGATAAAAAATAATAACTGCCCTTAATTCAATTTTTCACCCGTGTGAAGTTAGCTTTCTAATTAAAAAACCTTTCGAATGGTATATGGCACATCAAAATATATTGTCAAATTAATTAATGCGGAGGTATCTAATTATTTTAAATCCGGCTTTCTGGTGTAAATTGATGCCTAATTACTTTGTTGCAATAATTTTATATCCATAATATTATACTTGTTTTCTGCATTCCAATGGTACCTCTGCTGAAAATTTAGAGCCACAAATGCCATTTTTATTCAAGTTTTAAGAGTATAACTTTCTTTTTAAACTCTATCATCGGCTTTTGTTTAATAACTTTTATACAAATTAATATTTTTCAAATGGCATCGTGTTGCATACATTAAGGGCTTTCTAAAAGTATGCCTACTTATATATTGCATTAAGTTTTTAATTATTTATTTTAAAAATTCATCAAATTTGAAATAATAACTTCGGCTTTTTTTAATAACTTTTATGCAAATTAATATTTTTTAAAAATTCAAAAAGCATTGTGTTGAATACATCAAGGGCTTTCCAAAAGTATGCTTACTTGTACATTTCAAAGTTATTATTTTGCCGAAGTTATTATTTCAAATTTGATGAATTTTTAAAATAGATAATTAAAACTTAATGAAATATACAAGTAGGCATACTTTTTGAAAGCCCTTGATGTATGCAACACAATGCTTTTTGAATTTTTGAAAAAAATTAATTTGCATAAAAGTTATTGAAAAAAGCCGAAGTTATTATTTCAAACTTGATAAATTTTAAAAATAGAAAATTAAAAATTTAATGAAATATACAAATAAGACTGGTTTACATAGAGCTTAATGTAGATTAGTAGCATGATACTACTACTAGACAAGATATGCTCAGTTGCTAAACGCGTTTTAGACTCGGCCGCGCATCACGTCACTGCTTGACAACCAAGCAGTTCATAACTTCTTACAAATATTCATGAATTATTATTATTTACATGAATTTGAGTATGGAAAAATTTCAAATCAATTGGATTTAACTCATACAATCCCATACTAAATAAATAATTAAAAGTAGAAATAAAAAACACTCGTAAAGTAACAAAATATATTTATTAAAAGTTAAAATGTAAAAGTTATTATGTAAAAGTTAAAATACAAACAAATCAAAAAACGCTGTGAAATCCATTTTACATGTAATCAAGTTGTAGTCTTGGTAAACTTTCTTTTTCTAATCTTAGATTGTTCCCTAATATTTCGATTCATTAATCGAATTTTGAAATACATTTTACATGTAAAAAAAAGTTTTTTAGCATCGTAAACTAAATCGATATTTTCCGAAACATTTAATAAATTTTTTATGAAATTTTTCTCAATATTTAGAGAATCTCCATTACGCTTATCAAAAATTGAATTTAATTTCCTACATTTTTCGAGGAGATCTTTGGTGGGTTTTATTAATCCACCTTCTGATAAATGGTTAACCCATGAAAATGATGGATCAGTGGAATCAGGAATGTATCCCAAAGTTTCCTTCTTTCTTAACCTAAATGCAATGTAACCTGCCAAATTTTCCAAGCCATCCCACTGCATTTCCGAAAGCTCAACATCAACTATTAATTGGAAAATCAATTAATTCACATTAAAAAAATAATCAGTATTAATAATATAGCAACTTCAGTGGCGGACAAAATCTGGTAAGCCTAAATTAGCATTATGAAACCTTTTAACGAAACTTGCATTGTTTTCAAGACAACGCGTTTGCAAATATACAATTAATTGCATACCTTGTATATATATGCTAGCACCTCCTCTTGAAAACAGTGCGATTATTGCGAAAAAAACTACATACTGCCAATTTAGGGTGTACCATAGTTTAATGTCCTCCACTGTACATTGACAATTAAGAACCAATTCAACAGAGTTTTGAAAGCTCAGCGCTGAGTAAGAATCCGACGCCAAAGCTGGCACACACTTAGCAATGTGCTTAAGAAAACTGTTGAATTTGTTGACTTTAGCTAAACCTAAAACTACATAAATGCTTACGTCCGTCGTCTTTTAAATTATGCAAAGGTACTTCTAAGGAATTAATCATTTGTCCAGTAACTATTTCACTGTTATCTAATTCATCACCAAATTCATTATTTGATATTACGCTTAAGTCAGATGTAATTGCCATATTAGGCATATCTTCGGGCACGTTTTCTACGTTTGATGATGCTGAAATAATTTCGTCATTTCTCCCCATCAAATAATTTCTAATCCGATATTTAAATTCCAATGCAGATGGATGATCATGTAAACCGCCAATTGATCTCATAATCGAAAAAAATCCTTCCAATGGATCTTGGTTCAAATGGTATGTCAGTAAATATTTTATATTGAAATAGGTTTTCAAGTCAGCGAACAGCAATTTTAAGGATTTTATACTAATAATAATTCCTTTTTGAAAAGGTAGTATTGTTTTGGAATCCTGTTTTGAACCAATTTTCCTTAAACTTAATATTGTTTTTGACATCTCATCTAAAATAGTATTCTGTTCTTGCATTGCCAACCCATAAGCTTTTATTCTATTTCTTGAATCACTTTGGGGAACCTTCGAATTGAATATGTCAAACCAATCGTTTGTTAACTTTAGAAGTTTTGAGCATTCTAAAAAATTATGTTTGCTTTGACTTAAGCCCAAAGATCCTACTCTTTCCACCGCTCTTGACACTGTGTGGGAAAAAAGTTTTGCAGCCAGTTTTACTTTTTGACGTTCAGCACCTTTTATAGTCAAAAAACTTTCGTTGATTTTATGTGATATGTTCAAATCAGAATTTTGAGTGTTTTGCAAAAGATCAATAATTGGTTTTACGGTAATTATTTTACCATCCAACACAAAACCTGTATCAATAAAATGATTTCTTAATAATTTAATCATATGTGGGGCGTCAGCAAAAACGTGAATATTTTTATTAGTCACTGGATTTTTGAAATATGTTTTCAGATATGTTTAATTGCTTCCAAAGTCCTCTATTAGCACCTCCCAGATCTGAATTTATAGCGTATACTGGATATTGAATAGTTTCCAGTTTATTTATAATTTCAAAAAGCAGTTCCTTCGTAACCTTACAATCCGTAATCATAGAATATCGGTTGTTTCCATTTTCCACAAATACCTCGAGCCATAACCACCTGCACATATTTTGAAGGACCTAAAGTTGTGTCAGTTTTCTTGTCGTAATCATAAGCCATCTGTATTTTAATTTCATCAAACAAAATAACGCACGCTCTCTCCATTTTTGATAGTGGGGAATGCTTCATGAGTTTGAGTACTACACTCAAAATACCAGGGTTAACATTAATGTTTCCTGTCCATCTTCTCAAAGTTGATGGTGCTGGAAGAGGGTGACCTCTTTTTCTCAACAGTCTGTAAGAACGTGGACCTCCTGCATATAATGAAATTGCTGAAGCAATGTCTTCTACTTCCCATTTTACTTTACGATTTATAGATTTTAATTGCCGAAGTGGTCCTTTGGTGAAATTTTTTTCTATACATTGCAATTCCTTGCTCGGCTTTGAAACAACGTTTTTCAGGTTAGCAATTTCTTCTTCAAGTGCACGAATTCTTTTGTCATCCAAATTTTCAGTTTGAGTTGCAACACTTAAAGGTTGATTTAGTGGCTGCATGACTTCATCAATAACTTCTTCATCGCGTTCTTCGCCTTCATCTTCTTCATCGCGCATGGTTGAATTAGTATGCTCCTGTATTACACTTTTTATGAATGCTCGCTTCTTGATACGTTCATCGCGTTCCGACTCCAGAAGTGGAGGTTTTAATAAATTAACTGAAGGCATACTATCTGGTTTTAGCTTCCATTTATTCGTTGGTAAATTCAACAACTTTTCTCTTATACAATAATCACTATCCACAAAATGCTTACTGCAAATTTTTGCCGTTTCTGTGTTAAACTTGCGTTTTTGATAGCACAAACGAATCCATGAGTTACAGAGCAACTTTTGTTTGGGAAATGAAAAGTATCGAATTTTTCCATCAAAATTCTTGCATTTCTTATTGTTATTACTGGAACACTTATACACAGCACACTGAACCATTTTTAAATATCCAAAAACGATTAAACACTATAAAATTAGCCAAACTAACGCACAATCCCTTAACCAATATAAACATGTAATGTTGTAGTTGTCAAGCTGTGACGTCAGTGGAGAGAGAGAGAGACGGAAATACATCTGCGCACGAGCATATCTTTTTAGTAATAGTATCATGGATTAGTAGTGTAGTTTATACGGGAGAAAGTATTGTGGTTCTGAAATAGCATTTACATAAGTGTTAGTGTATTTAATAGCGCATGCGTTTAATGAACAAAACACAAACACAACATATTATTTCTGCATTATTTTGTCACTTGTGAATATACATTTGTTTTTGCACGTATTATTTCAATTTAAGATTAAGTTAAGGCATTATGGATATGATGCAAATTATAATTTCTGCGGCCACAATATATGCGTATAATAAAAAAAAAAGCGTAAAAGAAAAAAACGGAAATGAAGGTGGTGGTTACACCCAATTTTTCGTGGGCAATTTTTTAAAGGAGACTACCATAATTTGGTTAAAGAGATGCGATTACAAGATTTTAAGATGTTTTTTAAGTATACTCGTATGTCAGTTGAATTATTCGAACAATTACTAACCTTAGTGGGACCCACTATAACAAAAAAGTCTAACCGGCCATCAATTCCTGCAGGTGTACGATTGGCTTGTACTTTCAGGTTGTAATAAATTTTATTTATTAAAATATTATAGGCATATACTTAATGAATGCTTTCAGGATGTTAGCCGCTGGAGATAGTCTAGGAACTTTATCTTTTTCATATAGAATGTCTAAAAGTGTTGTATGTAACATTGTCAAAGAAACCTGTGATGCTATTTGGAATGTACTTCAACCAATTTATTGGGCACCACCAACAAAAAAAAATGGAAACAAATTGGAGATTCATTTGGCAAATTATGGAATTTACCAAACTGTGTTGGAGCAAGTGATGGCAAACATATTACCATAATAGCCCCAAACAATTCTGGATCAACCTACTTCAACTACAAAAAACATTATAGCATTGTTCTTTTTGCTGTTTGTGATGCAAACTATTTGTTTACATATGTGGATATAGCTTATGGCTCTCAAAGTGATGGGGGAATTCTGAGGGAATCTCAATTTGGAAAACGCCTACAAAACGGAACTCTAGATTTACCGGAAGATACTTTTTTACCCAACTCTAATATTTTCTTTCCCTATTTTTTCGCCGGCGACGAAGCTTTTCCGTTACAATTACATATTCTAAGGCAGTTTGGTGGAAAATATTTAACTATTGAAAATAGAATATATAATTATCGATTGTCCCGAGCAAGGCGTTGCATCGAAAATACATTTGGCATATTGGTGGCACGTTGGAGAATTTTTCGCAAAACGATTAATGCACGTCCAACAACCGTTGATAGTATTGTTAAAGCAACTGTCTGTCTAAATAGCTACATAAAGAGGAATGACAAGCATCGATATTGTGGTCCTAACTAAATTGACAAAGAAAATATTATTACAGGTGAAGTTAAACTTGGCGAATGGAGACAAGTAATTTCTTGAATTCACCCCGCATTTGGACAAGCGTCAAATGTACGCAGATTAGGATCGAAAAAATTCCAATACTAATGCTATTAATTTTGTATATGTAGGAACGAGTAAATCATTGACCATTGTCCGAACATAAGTTGAAATGTTTAATGAGTAACGGTACAGCGAATTAACTTACAATTAAAAATAATATATATAAAGCGAAAGTAAAGACAAGCGCCAAGTGTCATCAATTGACAGTAGTCAAAAGTAACGCGATCTCTCACCCAGAGATGGCGACCATGGCTCCCTTAGGCCGCGTACCCACGTATCGTGTGTATTAGGTAGCGTTCATACACAACATTTTTTCCCTTCTTTAGAGATTGAGCGTTAAGGTGAGTAGGGCTGTCGCGGACGAGTAATTCGAGTGGTTCTGCGTGGGGTTGGAGTGGGGATGTTTGGTGTCATCTGCCTTTCCTCTTCTGGTGTATTGTTTTGTACTGGGTGTGGGGCAATCGGCAGCTGTGGTGGCGTTGTCATTGGACCTACATGAAGAGGTGGCGGTTGCGTTGCGCTGTTATTGTAAAAATGAATTCGTCGAGGTGTTTCGGGTTTTAACTGATTTTGGGTTGAAGACTGAGCAGCGTCAAGTTTATCCGAGTTTTCAGTTTCCTGATATTCATGCGCTCGTATCTGGTCAATATGTCGTTTGCAGCGTCTGTTCATATACTTAATTTCGTAATGTAAATCACCAAGACGTGTGATGATTGTGCCTGCGACCCATTTATCCATTCGCGGGTTGCCCGACAGGAAATAAACTTGTTGATTTGATTTGAAGGTTCGAAACGATGGTTCAAAATGTTGTTGTTGCTTCTGCGTTACTTTAGTATATGGATCGTCAGGTCTGACAAGATCCAAGCGGGTGCGTAGGTTACGATTTAAAAATAGTTGTGCAGGGGATTGTCCTGTGGTAGTATGTGGAGCTTTTCGATACTGGCGAAGGCACTCGTTGATGTTTCCTTGTAACGAACCCGGCGTCGTTGACATAGCCTTGAGTGAGTTCTTGATCGTTTGGACGTATCTCTCGGCTTGCCCATTAGTGGACGGCTGATATGGAGCGGTGAGCTTATGGTACTTAACGCCGGTAGTCTGTAGGAATGTTTTAAATTCAGCAGCAGTAAATTGCGCACCATTGTCGGAAACGATGGTGATTGGTACTCCATATGCTGCAAAGAGCTCGTCCAGTATTGCGATTGTGGCCGCAGTTGTTATTGAGCTGGTGACTTTTACCTCAAACCATTTACTATAGGCGTCAACAACAATAAGTAACATCTTTCCTGCGACTGGGACTGCGTAATCGATGTGTACGCGTTCCCATGGACCTTTCGGGTACTCCCAGTGATGATCTCGAAATTTTGGAGGGGCGTGTGCGTGTTTTGCGCATTCCGAGCAAGATTTGGAAATTCGTTCGATGTCTGCGTCGATACCCGGCCAAAATACAAATGAGCGTGCCATGCCTTTCATCTTAACTATGCCAATGTGTGCTGCATGCAGATCGCTTAAAATAGGCTTCTGAAGCGTGAGTGGAATGATAACCCGGTGCTCAAACATTAAACAATTCGCGGCCAGCGTGTAGTTGGCTTCTGGAGCTTTGTAGCCATTGCGAGTGAGGTTTTGACCGGATTCTAACAGTTGTACAATTTTGCGTAGATCGGGGTCTTTCCGTGTTTCATGTGCGATGTTTTCAGCGCGGACTGGAAGTTGTTTAATCTGTAGCAGAGCAAACTGATCAAATTCATCGTAATCTGTTACTTCTTCCTCTCTCCGAAGCGAAGAAGTGCTGACCGCATTGATTGTTGTTGGTAGCGGTGCTCGTGAACAGTAGTCGGCATTTGCATTAGATTTAGTGGGTTTAAACAACACATTGTAGTCAAAATGTGAAAGATAGTCTGCATAATTGGCCATGCGACTGATGCAGAGTACCGGCAACGACTTCTCGGGATGTAGGATCTGTGTTAGTGGCTTGTGATCAGTTATTAGCGTGAAGTGACGAGCGTACAAATAGTGGAAGAATTTTTGTATGGCCCAAACTATCGCCAGTGCCTCTTTGTCGATTTCTGGATAGCGTTGCTCCGTTGTACTCATCGTACGACTAGCATATGCGATTGGTCGTTCTTTTCCATTTGCCAGTTGATGCGATAGGACTGCCCCTAAGCCGGTTTTACTTGCGTCTGTAGCTAGTAATAGTGGAAGCGAAGGATCATATGGCATGAGTACTTGTGGCGAGATCAAAATGTTCTTAATGTCGTTGTACGCTATTTCGGCAGGCGGTGTCCATGCGAATGGTTCGGTGAGGAGCATGTCTCGGAGAGGGCGATTTCTGGTTGACAAGTCCGGAATAAACGAATTGTAATAGGTGGCCTTGCCCAAGAATAGCTGGAGTTCGTTAAGTGATGACGGTCTGGGTGCGTCACGAATTGCTTCAATGTGTTTGTCTGATTTATGCAATCCTTGCGAGTCAATTCTATGTCCGAGAAATTCGACGGCGGTTGTAGCGAAAACACATTTTGTTTGGTTGAGACGAAGTCCGTGCGATTGCATTCGTTCTAAAGTTGTATCCAGGGCCACCATGAGATTGTCGAAAGTGTCTGCATAGATTAGAACATTATCGAAGAAACTAAGCACGTTCGGTAAGTCTTTCAGAACGGTTTCCATGCGGCGTTGCCAGATTGCGGGTATATTTGCTGCGCCGTAGACTGCTCGCGTTGGTCGAATTAAACCGTGTGTTGGCGTATTCAGCATCAAAGCATGGCCAAATTCTTCATCAATTGGTAAATGTGTGTATGCGTCTGTGATGTCTAAGTGGCCGAAAATCCGTGCTCCCTTCATTTGATTGAACAGGTGTTCGGCTCTTGGAATAGGATGTTCATCTATGATTATTCGAGGGTTTAACGTAGGCTTATAGTTGCCGGTAATTCGCAGTTTTCCATTCTTCTTGATTACGACATGCGTTGTTGCGGCCCATTCGGAATACTCAACTCTCTTGTAAAAACCGGAAGCAATTTTAGTGTCAATTTCTTTTGCGTAAGCATCGCGAAGCGCTAATGGTATTTCGCGGGCTCGATGAAAAACAGGTGTTGCTTCTGGCTTCCAATGTACGCTCGCAGGAGGTCTGCTGAGTTTACTTGCTACGCCGCTAAAGATATCTTTGTATAGCGTCAACAACTGGTCGAGTTGCGTCTTCCGATTGCCACTCTGGTGTGGTGTTGTAGTTGTTATTTTGCCAAAAAGTTCCATAAGATTGATTTCGTTGGCGAATTTGGCAATCCATTCTCGACCCATGAGAGTGTCGAGGGCCCCTTCTATTACATAGAGATCCAATTGGTGGTTTGACGTGCCGATTGATGCATTGACTGTAGTTCGGCCGATGCAGTTGATGCGATGGCCCGTGTAGCTTGCGAACTGTCTGTCTGTGTTTTGTAGAGATATGTTGGGTAGGATTTGTTGCAATTTTTCCACTGTATGAACTACTGCAGAAGAATGTCACCTTCACCTGGTCAAAAGAACGTCAAGACACATTTGAGTTGAGCAAGGAGCTGCTCTTAAACAGTGAAGCATTGGCTGTATTCGATTCATCCAAAGAAGTTATTGTAGCTGCGGATTCGTCATGTTATGGTCTCGGTGCTGTTCTAAGCCAAAATTTTGACGGAATTGAACGAGCTGTTATGTTCGCATCATGTACTCTTACAAAAAGTGAACAGAATTTGGCACAAATCCATAAAAAAATTTCATAAATTTATTTATGGACGAAAATTTACATTAAACACCGACCATCAACCTCTGCAGACAATTCTGGGTCCAAAAACTGGTATTCCTACCTTAGCTCATGCAAGACTGCAAAGATATGCAATAATATTGTCGGCTTACCAGTATGAATTAAAATACAAAAAGGGAAAAGACATAGCTCATGCGGAGGGGTTGTCCCGACTCCCATTAAGTAAGCCCAGTGAGGACGAAGTATTCAGTTTTTCGCTTCATAAACTACCATTGACGTACAAACAAGTGAGAGAAGAAACAGATAGAGATCAAGAATTGAGACAAATACGTGAATACACTAAATATGGGTGGCCACAATACGTAGAAAACCACAACTACTTACCATATTTCAAAAAAAGAATCGAGATTATGCTAGAAGAAAATTGTCTAATGTGGGGAAATATATTGATTGTACCAAGAACATTAAGGCCGGAGGTGTTAGATATTCTTCATAAACAACACCCTGGAATTGTAAGGATGAAGTTGAAGGCTCGAAGCGAAATCTGGTGGCCTGGCCTAGATAACGATATAGAAGAGTTGGTTTTAAGTTTCGAAACGTGCCAATCATTTTCATCACAAAAAAGGGAGGTTAGTTTAACGCCTTGGACACCCAGCATAAGAAATTGGGGCCGGATACATGCCGACTTCTGTCAACTTAAACAGTATCACCTCTTAGTGATAATCGATGTCACTACTAAGTGGTTGGAAGTATTTATCATGAGTGGTACCAATGCAGCTAATACCATATCCAAATTTCGGCAAACGTTTACATACTTTGGATTTCCAGATACCATTGTCACTGACAATGGTCCACCATTTAGCAACGATAAATTCTTGCAGTTTTGCAACGCTAATGGAATAATTTTGAAACATTCACCACCGTGCCACCCCACCTCCAATGGGCAGGCAGAGAAAAACGTACACATCGTAAAATCAGCATTAAAAAAGGCTATTTTTGAAACGATCCAAACTATCATCAGATATTGAACATACAGCGGCGCCGGATTTGGCATTACCAACACCAACCCAGGATAATAACACTTACAATGACGATCCTGTGAGCAGGGAGAGTGAACCTGTGGAAGATTCTCCAAGTACACAACCCATGGAGGTAAATACTCCCGGCAGTGATCATATCGAGCCACGATCTCCTAACACTACACTTTCTCCTGTACGTAGGTCCACTCGTCAAAGAAAGGTACATAACCGATTAAATTTATAGTTTAGCTGTTTCACTGCAACTGATTTATATAAATATTATTGGATTTCATACTTAGTTCTAGTTTAATTTTGTAATAAGAGAAGAGAAATGTTGTATATGTATATATCAATGTAATATGCGCCCGCGTATCCTATTGTAGCGCCGTGAGTGAAGACGCCCGAACGCTAAAACGTTGAGAGTAAGGTGGTCGAGCGGCGACCCCGACAGTATGTAAGCAGTAGCATAAGGT